>CM065483.1:42371868-42449707 GCA_032873175.1 Leptopilina drosophilae
TTAGAAAAACCATTCTTGTCTTTCTTTCTCTTATGACAGGAGCATTAGCTAGTTTCACTCTACATTTTCTTACATTTTGCAAACATAGAAAATGTAAAATGAGTCAAACTTATGCCTTTTTATAGAAAAGACAAAGACAAGATTTGTTTTTCAAAAGTCGTGTGAATGCTCCCTTAGTCTTTCTCCCTGGCTGCAGCAGAAAGGACTTTACAATTGTGAACCAGCCTTGCATAGTGACTGCATGGACTAACCTATTAGACCGTCGCGGGAGAAATGCCAGTTAAAACTTGTTTTCGCAATAGACTTGTGTTTCTAAAAGAATATGGAATTTATTTACAAATTGTGATTCGGTGTGCTATGGTAATTAAAAGTGTCAAGTGAAAGCTTTTTTTAAATATAATAAAATTTTGTGAAGTGTAATTCAACATTGTTAAATCTTTTAGGTGATTACAATTTTTAGTTAAAATTTTTGAAGAAAGGAATATCTATCAATGAAAACAAATACAAAAGATTCTTCATTGGATGAAAAGGAAGAGTTTTCGAATATCAAACGACTACAGATGTTACCGTAAGTTTAATAGTAAATTAAGTTATTTCTAATAATATAATTATTAGTTTACAGTACACATAGTAAATATGTTATTGTTATTTCGCATATACTGGGGATAACGAAAAAATAAACACCCCTGAAAGTATCTTTTAATTATGAAACTGTTTAATTTTACATCTTTTCATGGAAAACTTAGAGGTTTTGTAGATAAATCCAAAAAACTTTTTTTCAAATTAATAAAATGAAAATCTAAAATAGTAAAACTAATTTCGTTTTAATTTTTTTTCAACATATGCTCAGTTTTTCTTGGAGAATTTTTTTTAATGTGACACTTGATAAGACGATTTACGTAAAATTAAGTTGAAAATGTGTTATTTGTTTAACATTCTTTTTTTATTTTCAAAGAACAAAAAGTGCACTATATATATATATATATATATTTTTTTTTAATTATAACTTTATAGATGTTCATTTTTTTGGCATTTAGATAATCTGAAGTTATATAAATGAAAATTGCGTATTAATAATAAATAATTTTTGTTTTACATTGATACAGTTTATGTTAACAAAATAACAATTCAATATGAGAAATGAAAATATAAAACATTTTTAAATAAGCTGGAACTTTTGAATAATTGTTTTTGTATAATATTATAAATAGTGTTAATGTATTAAACTAGAAATTGAAATTGAAAATATCCATTTCAGAAAAATAAAACGCATCTTCCAATTTCTTCTCAAAATTATAAGGATGAATGACATTTTGGCCAACTTGATTGACAATATTAATGTGGATAAACAATAAATGGACGATAACAGAAGGAATAAAAATATAAAGTGTAAGTAGATTTGTTCATGCTAGATTTAGACTTGTTAACAATTTACTTTTTTAAGTAGGCAAAAATTGTTTTTTGATTAGAATATTGTGCTAATTTTTACTTTTTTATAAACTTAATGATTTTAAGAATAAATACTAAAGTAAGAAAAGAATTCTTTTAATAAATAATTTTTTTGCAGATAGTCATTTTAAGATAAGCAGAAGATACTTCTTTTACAACTTTGAAAATGAAGGCAAGAAGGCTTCAGTCTATGGGAAATTGGAGAACGTTTTTTCAATTTACTTTTATACTCTTTGCCAAGCAGCTTCTGGGACATCATTAACAGTTACAGGTGATACTATTATTAAATTTATATAAACTTTTTTTAATATAATAAAACGAAAATTATCCAAAATTTAAAAATTAATTAAGGTATTTGTCGATTCAATTCGTTTTTGTCAGATTTTCTTGATTATTCCTTAGACATTTATCTACAAATATGAGCATAAAGAATTTGTTAATAAAGTCACTTATCATATAAGTTGTAAAATTTTAAAAGAAATTCCATTAATGGCAATGGTAATAAATGTTGGAAGCTAGATTTTTTCAACATTAATTAGCAAATATTAGGAACATTTATTAAAACCAGAAATATGAAAATGAAAAAGAAAACATGTACAAAAAAATAAAATTGTAAAAAAATCTTAGAGAAAAACAAATGTAAAATTAATTATACACAAGAAATAACATTTATAAAAATGGGAATTAATAATATTAAATTTAAAGTTGTATTTAATTCTAAATATTAAATTTTTATAATTTGTTTGTTAAAGCGTTTTTTCTTAAAGAGCATCTGATAATTCAAGATATCCGCTGGACGTCTTTGAATAAGAAAATTAAGATATCTCTAAGATGTGGGTAGGATTTCTGTAAACATCTTTCAGAACAAATTAGGAATATCTTACTTTCCAAAGGCAAATAGTTATCTATGGAAAATCATAAATATTCGAAAGCTATAAAGGGAAAAAAACCTGGAATTTTGAGAGAGCAAAAACCAGTAGCTACTACCGGTAAACGCTGCCGGAAATTTTTTACTCGGAATAATTCCGACAATCACTGTCAGAAAGTTTATCTTTAAAAATTACCAGTAGTTTTTCTAAAAAAATATCTTAGCAGTGATTCTTGAAATTATTACCCATAAATTTCCAGGAATATTTCCAATTGGAAAAGAAAGTATACTTAAAGTTTTAAAGTTTCAATCTAAAATGCAATAAGAATAAAAAATAAAAAGTAAATTCAATGCAAAGTGTGAAAAAAATAAAAAACCAATTCAAATAAATCTTTACAATAGAGGAAAGAATATTAATAATACGCAAACAAAAGAAAATGTAATATAAAATCAAAAGAGAAAATAAGATATATGGAAGTAATTAATAATAATAATAATAAAGTAGATATGTTATTCATTATGTATAAAAGAAGTAAAAGATCAAAAATTTTTACATAAATGTCAATTGGTTGATTCATCTAGCAGCTGTTATTTTCAGTATAATCAATAGTTGATTTCCCCACACTGATAATTATTGAGAGCCAGATGCTAGTGGAAAAATGACTAATTGTTATTAAGAAATTAGTTAAATTTGTCTAATTGAATAAGTTAAAAAATACATCTGCGGAATTATCAATTGCGTAGTTGTATCGGAGAACTCGCTTGCGCTCGAGGCTGGTATTATCCCTTTTTCTCGAGCGTCTAGCTAGTTCTTCTATACAACTCCTCAATTATTTGTACTAGTCAATCAGTTGTTTTTTTTAAAAACGATCAGTATAAAATATGAGTAAAAATCATTCCAGGGAATAATGTTTTCCGATCGGAAGTAAAAAAATTCGAAATAAAATCATTAGTTGTGACTTTGCGATATCAGGCTTTAAAAAATCCAATTCCGACCGATAAATTAAATTTGACTCTACAATTTTGTTATAGCGCTTTCCTGATTACAGGTATAATAAATTTTTTCTGATCGCCATAAAATTGGTTTGAAAATAGTGCTCTACTCGTGATTTCGGGTTTTCAGGTTTAAATATTTTCAGTGTCAAACGTAAAAGTAAATAGTGAAAGTAAAATTATCTTTTCTCGTGCTTTCGTGATTACAGGTGTAAAGAATCTTTTTCCAAACGTAATAAAAAATTCGAAATAAAATCATTACACTGAAAAAAAATTTATTTAATTCAAATAACCGATTATTTGTCTATAATCAAATAAATATTTACTTGAATCAAATAATTTTTATTTGAATCAATTAATTAGTATTTGCTTCAAATATTGAAATATTTGATTCAAATACAATTTATTTGATTCAAATAAAAATTATTTGATTCAAGTAAATATTTATTTGATTATAGACAAATAATCGGTTATTTAAATGAAATAAATTTTTTTTCAGTGTAGTCGTTACTTTGCGATATCAGGCTTTAAAAAATCAAATTCCGACCGATAAATTAATTTTGACTCTACAATTTTGTTATCGCGCTTTCGTGATTACAAGTGTAATAAATTTTTTCCGATCGACATAAAATTGGTTTGAAAATAGAGCTTTACTTGTGATTTCGGGTTTTCAGGTTTAAATATTTCAGTCTCGAACGTAAAAGTAAATAGTGACAGTAAAATTATCTTTTCTCGTGCTTTCGTGATTACAGGTAATCGTAAAGAATCATCTTTTCCGAACGTAATAAAAAATTACGAAATAAAAATCATTACACTGAAAAAAAATTTATTTAATTCAAATAACCGATTATTTGTCTATAATCAAATAAATATTTACTTGAATCAAATAATTTTTATTTGAATCAATTAATTAGTATTTGCTTCAAATACTGAAATATTTGATTCAAATACAATTTATTTGATTCAAATAAAAATTATTTGATTAAAGTAAATATTTATTTGATTATAGACAAATAATCGGTTATTTAAATCAAATAAATTTTTTTTCAGTGTAGTCGTAACTTTGCGATATCAGGCTTTAAAAAATCAAATTCCGACCGATAAATTAATTTTGACTCTACAATTTTGTTATCGCGCTTTCGTGATTACAAGTGTAATAAATTTTTTCCGATCGACATAAAATTGGTTTGAAAATAGTGATCTTCTCGTGATTTCGGGTTTTCAGGTTTCAATATTTTCAGTGTCGAACGTAAAAGTAAATAGTGAAAGTAAAATTATCTTTTCTCGTGCTTTCGTGATTACAGGTGTAAAGAATCTTTTTCCGAACGTAATAAAAAATTCGAAATAAAATCATTAGTCGTGACTTTGCGATATCAGGCTTTAAAAAATCCAATTCCGACCGATAAATTAATTTTGACTCTACAATTTTGTTATCGCGCTTTCGTGATTACAGGTGTAATAAATTTTTTCCTATCGACATAAAATTGGTTTGAAAATAGTGCTCTACTCGTGATTTCGGGTTTTCAGGTTTTAATATTTTCAGTGTCGAACGTAAAAGTAAATAGTGACTGTAAAATTATCTTTTCTCGTGCTTTCGTGATTACAGGTGTAAAAAATCTTTTTCCGATTGGAGTACACTATTCGAAATGAAATAAAAGCTACAAATTTGGTAGTTATTTCATAATGATAATTAGTAGCAGTTAGAAATAGTAACCATTAAATTGTTTACATAATTCAAGATTTTTAGATAATATATAATGAAAATTAAATATAGTAGGATATTTTAATATATGTGTTTTCCTAAATTCTCTGTTATAAAATACACATTGCGAATCATTAGAGAAAAGGAAACTTATAGTATATTGACATAAAGATAAATAAAATAATTTGTATACAGTGTGTTTTAAAAGAATAGAATCCCTGAAGTATTTTTTGAAATATGTATTTTGTGTTAAATTGTTTGAAACAAAAATTGGTGAGCATAAAAAATATATTAAATTTAATATACTTTTTTAAACGTAACAATTTTTTTGTCTTAAACATTTTGTCCATGAATACATTTATTTGTTCACATTAGTTTTTTTTAAACTTTATTAAATTATTGCTGATAGATTTATCCTTAAAATATAACATATTTATATAAACTTGACTGTGTCTTTTAGTTTTAAAAATTGATGTCACAGTTTTTTATGTTTTACTTATACGGAATAGGCAATACAGAAAAGTTGTTGACAAATATCTTTAAAACATTTTTTAGTAGAACTATTACTTCTGTATTTAATTTTTGTTTCAGAGATCAACTCACTGATGGCAATAATTGATGGCAGAAGAGTAAATTCTTTTCAGTATGTTAATTTTATTTATTATTATGAATGTATTATTTGTTGCAAATTAATCTCAATTTATATTTGTGACAATATAATTTGTTTTTATGCAGAAGTTCCGTGCAACGACTTGCAACCGAAGATCAACGTGGGTTAAGAAGAAATGAATGAAATTGGTCTTCAACAAGTTCTAAAGGTCATGTATTTATATTTCCAATAGTAAATTTTTTATTTACTTTTGAAAGAAAGTAATAAAACTTAAATTTTTTGTATGAAAAGTCAAAGTACAATTAGACACGAAATTAAAAAAACTCAATACTTTGTACATCGAAGTTTAAACTCTACAATAATAATATTAAAAATTTTTGCAAATGTTAAAAAATAAAAAAAGGAAAAAACAATTATTGAACTATAATAGAAAGAATTAAAAAAAGTAAATTAATAAATACCATAAAAAATTCATATAAATAAAATGAATACAATAAATATATAAAATAGTATACATAATTAGCATAAAGTAATAAAAATTTTATTTATATAAAAAAAAACTTAAAAAATACAATGCAAAATGGAAAAATGCCAAATTTTTATGCAAAAAGAACGATATTATTTATTTACAAGATCTGCATAATATAGATATTGATCTATTTTTTATCTTTCTGTTGCTTTTGCAGCATAATCATAATCGCTATGATTTGTACAGACTGATAATCAGTGGCAGATGATATCTTGTGACCTTAAAATATCTATTTTATGTATGTTTTGTAAATTAAAGTAAAATATAAATAATGGAATAGTGAAATAGAAAACGTAAATGAAAATTTGTATATTCTTGCTTGGAGTATCCTAATTTCCAAAAACTTTATGGTTGTTTATGGGATAATCTTAATATCTAGATTCTATAAAAGTACAAAAATAAATAAAATATATAAATATGTTAAACAAAAATCATTGTCAAATGGAACTGTAAAATAAAAGAGTATTAATAATACAGAAATAAAAAAAGAGTACATCTAAAACATAAGTAAAATAAAAAAAGTGAATATATAAATTAAGTACAAAAAATATTTATTTTAAAGTAATAATAAAAAATATGGGTATTATTTATATTGTTTAAAAGAACATAAAAAACAAAAATAATTATAAATTCAAAATAAAAGAGAGATGTGTCAATTTTTATCACTCACTCTCATGACATATATGTTCGCTATATTTGCACTCATGGCTCAGTTGTAAAACGCTGCCATGGGACTCCAGCCCAAAAACGTAAAAGCACAATACTAATACAAAAATAAAAATGAAAATTAATTATAAAATGTGCAATCAAAATATCATGTATTGATACAATAATTAAAAGAAAAAAATATCTATGCCAATTAGAATAAAAAATAAATTTATGTTAAAAACTTTATAACATTTTTACAGTATTTTCATAAAATAGAAATTGGTCTAAATTTATCCATCTGTTGCTTTTGCAGCATAATCATTATGATTTGTACAGACTGATAATCAGTGGCAGATGATATCTTGTGACCTTAAAATATCTATTTTATGTCTGCTTTGTAAATTAAAGTATTACATAAATATAAACGAAATAAGAAAGACTCAAATTAGAGTAAAGAAACATCAATTTGATTATGTTTATTATAAATTACCCAAATAAGATAAATATTGGTAGTTATCTATCGATATTTATCAAATTTAATTCATAAAATAGCAAAATTTACGTGGCCTCAGAAAAAATACAATATATTGAAAATGTTAAGAAAAATCATTCTAAGTATAAGCATATAAAATAAAAGAAAAAAAATTAATAAAGCAAATTGAATATAAAATGAACACAATAGATAAAATGTATTAATATAAGAAGTATACTTACAGACAATATTGTACTCAAAACAATTAAAACAAATCAAAAAGTTTTATTTTCAAAATACAATATTTTTACAGTATTTCCATAAAATAGAAATTGGTCTAAATTTATTTATCTGTTGCTTTTGCAGCATAATCATTATGATTTGTACAGACTGATAATCAGTGGCAGATAATATCTTGTTACCTTTAAATATCTATTTTATGTATATTTTGTAAATTAAAGTATTACATAAATATAAACGTAGTAAGAAAGACTCAAATTAGAGTAAAGAAACATCAATTTGATTATGTTTATTATAAATTACCCAAATAAGATAAATATTGATAGTTATCTATCGATATTTATCAAATTTAATTCATAAAATAGCAAAATTTACGTGGCCTCAGAAAAAGTACAATATATTGAAAATCTTAAGAAAAATCATTCTAAATATTGAAATTATTAAATATTTTGCAACTAGAGAATTAATAATAATATTATACAATTATGAATAACAAATATATGAAAAAAATGAACGAACAATTAATAACAAAAGCAAATAAAGCTAAAAGAAAATTCTGGAGGAATAAATAATTTTGAAAAGTTTTTTTTACAATATTATTCTTAAATTTTTCATTTTCAATGTTTATATAGTATTGAGTATATTTATTTTGAACCAATTGTACCTTGAGGTTTTATTTTAATTTTATTCTAAGTAAAACACTCTGCTTGAACTGTTTTTATAGTATGCATTAATATTTTTCCAGAAAATAAGGAAGAAGAACAATCTTCAATTGGTATTAGAAAAGTTCATTGAAGAAGCTGCAAAAAGAAATCGTTTTAGCATGTAAATTTTATCGAAATAATATATTGTATATTTTTTAAAAATTATATTCATCGACAAATAACTTTTTTAATTTGACATGTTTGTGTAAACAGCCTATTATGTATAGAAAATTGTAGCTATTTATTAATTTTTAAATGTATAATAAAATAAAATTTTCTTTATAATTTGCTATTACAACAACATTGCCAAAAGTTTTAAATGTTTGCTAATATATAGCAGTGCATTTAAATATTTTATCAATGTTGCGTTTGTAGTACAATATAGTGTTCCCTTCAACAAATATATTACAATGTATTGTTAAAGAACTTGCGAAGAAATATTGCAAGATTATTATGATGTAATATGTTTTGTTGGAGAGAAAAAGTTTAGGTTTATTTATTGCATTTTAAAAACCTCCTTTAAATGTTTTTACTTGATAGTAAATAAGTAAATGGTAAAATTTTCAAATTTTTTTTATTGCTTAGTAAATTAATGAAATTTATTTTAAATATTTTGAATCCTATTATCTGAAGGTAAAAGCAAAATGTTTCAAGGTGGCATTTCTTATTTAGATTTTTATATATTTGTCTCAAATTCTCATTAGACATTGTAACAAAAATTGTCAGGGATATTCTTTTGCATTTCAAAGAAATTGATAAACAGAAACTTGTAACTTATTTTATTTTTTATTGTCATATCTTTAATTTGAATGAGGGAGATATAAAATTTTTATTTATTGTAAAAATAACATATATATTTTTTTGTCTCAATATTGGTTTTTGTAGATAAAATTTAAAGTTGTTTACAATATAGGGGAAAATAACTAATTTCTTCAAAATTTAATGATAATAATAATAATAATAATAATAATGGCAAAACATTTGTATATCAATACATCTATTTGGAAGAAGGTAAGTGAATATATATTATTATTTTGTTTTAACAAATGTTGTCACTTTGTTGTGAAAAAAGTTTAAAAATTGATATATGAATTTATTTAAGATATAAAAATTGTGTTCAGGGTCGGGTGTAGAGACCCATATGAACAGAAAGCTTAAAAACCGAAACTAGAAATTTGTGAGTACAAGAGAGATAGATAATATCATGTGTAATTTGTCCTTTTCTAGAGAATGACTCATGTATATAAATTTTCTTATCTAATCGTAAAAATTAAAAATTCAATTCATCTCTTCATTTTCTTTTTTCAAATTAAAATCAGTGTTTTTGTTAAATATTTCAGTTGTAATGAAGACATTTAGCATCAATCATTTATATTGACAGTTGATTTTTTTTTTGTATTTCCATTTAAAAAATTACAAACATAAACTATAATTTTTTGTTTTTAAGGCCCCTTTTTTCATACTGCGTCACATATATTGATTAAAATTTCAATTTACTCTTATTTTCCAATTTTCTTATAATAATTTCGTCTGATTTCAAAAAAAGAAAAAAAAATGAATACATCCCTCTCTGGCGCCCACAGTTTTTTTTTTACCTAAATAGCTGAAAATGTAGATTACACAAAATTTACAGCAAAATGGATTGTAGTTGATCTAGCGCTCACAATACTTGGATTAGTAGATTGTACTTTTGAATTTTTTATTTATTTTCATGTGTAGACTTAAAATACTTGTCCGATTTTTTATATTATTAAAATTATTAATGGAATTTCTAAGGGTAGAAGAAAAATTAACCAAAAACTGTCTAAATTACATTCACACCAAATATTAAAGACGTTTGTATATAATAACTTTGAAATTACATTTTTTGTCAAATTATGAATCGAATATTTAAAAATAACCTCTTTTATGATTCTCTCTTTTGCAAACAAAAAAAAACGATTTCAGATAGCAGATGACAGGGAGTAAAAATCATTTAAAAACAGTTCAATTTTTATGAAAAATGACCTATATTTTTACCCAGTATAGATTCTTAATCAGAAAAGTAAACGAAATCACAATGATATGAACGAGTAAAATAAGAACAGACCCTTACATTAATTGCAGCCTGCACTATCAGCCTGTGATTGCCCCATAATGGTTTACATTACAGACGTTCTCTTTAAGTACATTGAAAAATGGCCATTATATTGATAATTATGATTTATTTCAAAAATGCCAACTAAATTTTTAATAGATATACATGCATAAATAAAAATAAGATAAATAGATAAAAATAAACATATATGGGTGATTTTCAAATAACTGTGATTTTTTTTAATAAGACATTTTTCTGCTAAAATAGTGAATCAAATTTGACTTTCATTACATATTCCAGTACATTTTTGTTATTAAAGTATATGTTCAAATGGAAACTACATGATTTTGAATATTTCCAAAGTTACGATGGAAAACGGAAAGAAAATGCAAAAGTTACATGCCACGGACCTGACATTTTTCCACGATCCTGACATGTGTGTCACAGTTAAAACAGGTAAAAAAATAAAAAAATGAATAAATATTTTCTTTTCAATGTTTGCACTTCAAAATAATGCCAGTAGAAGTCAATTAAAAATAAAATTGAGTAATAAAATCACGATGACGTTACCATGTGTCGGTAGAAAGTAATTAACTAATTTAAAACATGAAAGAAGTGCTCGTGTACGTGGAATATCATTAATAATAAATATATTTTTATATGTAAAACATCTGGTTAGATTTGGCCCTACAAAGTACTTAAAAGATAGTTTTCAATATTTGCTCACGTGAAAATTTCAGAACAAAATTTTAAAAAAAAAACGTATGCCACGGACCTGACAATTTAACCCTATTTTCTTAATTTTTAACTATGATAATGTTAATGTTAATAAACTGAATATTAAGTATCTTTAAGAAGAGACTTCTATTAAGTGATTTATGAAGTGAGTGTCAAAAAATAATAATTTTATTAGACATTTATCTATGGGGACATGCAAATATGACAGTTATTTGAAAATCACCCATATTTTAAAATTCTTTGATAAATAAACATTCATAATCACGCGCAGGGAGCGCCACCTGTTGTCAAATCTTTTTCTACATCTTTATTAACTTCTCAACCTTATTATATTATTTATTTAAAAATATGTGAAACAATAGATATAAATTAATTTCCAATTTTAAAACTATTGCATGTTGTAATATATATGTATACACACACAAATTTGAATTGGTTTTAGTAACAGCACTTCACGAGGGAGGCGCCACTTTGCGGTAATAATAATCAAATATATTTGTATAAATATAGGGGAGAGAGTCCCAAGATGGACACTTCTTCGATTAATGGCTCTAAAATCCAAACCGAATAAGATGTGTTAAAATGTTTTATACTAAATGAAAGTACAATTTATACATATATATATATATACTAGGGGGGCTCCGCCCCCCTGCACGCTTCGCGCGCCAACCCCCTGATTTTATATGATATTATATATCTTATGATATTAGCCAGTCTCAAATTTTTAATCATTGTCATCATCTTTGTCATCAAGTAAAAAAATTTTCTTTTGCCATAGGCTTTGACGTCCTATTTCGCGCTTCTATTTAAAGGGGGCAAGCTCTGACCTCTTGGTAAAACACAGATCAAATTTTGACGTAATGTGAAGGCCCACATTAAGGCCCCTTTTAAAACCCGTAGCTCAAAAAAAAGGTAAAATTAAACATGTATTTATATTCGTTATTTATCTTCATTTTGACTTAGGTCAAAAAATAGGTCAATTTTGACATATGTATTTTTATTTATGTTCTTGACCTATAGATCAAAAAATAGGTCAAATTAGACATAGGTTTTGAGGTAATGTGATACCGTTATTTTATTCTCCTTTTTGACGTATAGGTCAAAACCAGGTCAATTTTGACAAAAGTTTTGAGGTAATGTGAGGTCGTTCTTTGTCCTCCTTTTGACCTATTGGTAAAAAAATAGGTCAAATTAGACATAGATTTTGACGTAATGTAAGGGCCATTTTTTATTCTCCTTTTTGACCTATAGGTCAAAAAATAGGTCAATTTTGACATAGATTTTGACGTAATGTGAGGCCGTTATTTATTCTCCTTTTAAACCTATAGGTCAAATTAGACATAGATTTTGACGTAATGTGAGGCCGTTATTTATTCTCTTTTAAACCTATAGGTCAAATTTTTACGTAAGTTTTGACGAACCCTTTGGGATAGGGCGCCCCTTAGAACTTTCTGAAACAGCGGCGGCGGCGATATGATTTTATATTAAGGCTGCGTCTACAACAGAAAAAATAATGTGTAAAAAATTGTGTAATATACAGTGTTAATTGCCCCTGACAATTGTCAATGCCAAAAACAATACACATTACACTGCAAATTACACATTATTTTTTTCTATTGTAGACGCAGCCTTAGGCTGCGTCTACAATATATATATATATATATATATATATATATATATATATATATATATATATATATATATATATATATATATATATATATATATATATATATATATATTATATATATATATATACATCATATCTTTATAAATATTATCTTTTTTACTTACCTGCATTATGATCTATATAGAAAGAAAACATTATTTTTATAAACAATTTTTTATTCTGTTATTCATGCAATAATAAAAATTTATAATTGATAGATATTTACATTTGAAAATATTTATATAATATACCCAATGCACAATTGGAATTTTCTAAATGAACACTACAGTCTATATTTATGGGACTCATATTTATATATTTTTTTTTATTATTTTCTTTCATGTAATGTATAAACAAAATGTAACATGAAATTAAATAAATAATTTTTTCACAACAAAAATTATCAACTTTTTTACTAATGGACAATCTATATATTCATATGTAGGAGAGAGTGGGGCAAAATAGGGTAGGCGGGTCAAATGGGGGTACCTCTGTTTCTCCATGATGGGTACTTTTAATTTTTTTATTCTCGATATATATCATTCATATTGATAAGAAAATGTTATTAATTATGAGGACGCTATGAAAAAAATTTTTTTGAAAGTTATACAACTTTAAAGTTTTGAGCAAAAAAAATACCGACTTTTTTCGAAATTAAAGTGCTTATAAAACTTTTTGGGATAATTTATTTAAATTGGCAAGTGTGGGATCTTTTTCAGCACTTATTCTAGAGTAATTTCCAATAGGATGGATTGTTAAATTGTTTACAACAATTTGTAAACATTACATTTTGTTGTAATATGCACTGCGGGGCAAAATGGGGTACCTTTGTGCTGGACCATACAAAGTAGTATTTAATATTCATTGAACTACTTAAAAACATTATATTATGCATATTTAACAACTTTCCGCAGAAAAATCGATATTTTTGTTTCGGGGTATCATGGAATTGATGTTTCACTATCGATATATCGATATTATTTTCATTATTGATGTGTTTTTGTTAAATTCTAATAAATATTACTTGTTTTTCTCATAATAATAAAGAATCTTACTTTTTTTGTATTTATAATCTCTTACAACAAGAATTTAACAAATTTTGAAAAAATATTCCACGTTTTATATGGTAATTTTATACCATCCCATTTTGCCCCACTCTCCCCTATATATATTTCCCATTTAATTTTTCAATATATTTGTTTACTTTCATTATTCACGCTAAATTTAATACAAAATTATTCAAAATTAACAATTTTCTCTCATTTTATTATTTATTTTTAAACTTCAATTTACTAAAAAAATTTCAAAAATATGCAAAATGCTCACCTCATGGGACTGGGGCGCCTGACGGTAGGCTACCATGCTCATTCACTATGTACAATTTTTAATTTGTTTAAAAAAATTTTTTTCAACAAAATTTTTAAAAACAAACACCCACCACCTCAAGAGTATGTTATTTATAACTTCTCTGCAAATTTTCAACATAAAATATTCATAACTGTAAAAATGACACGTCTGCCAAAATTCAATGTTAAAATTTGTCATTTGTGACGTCATCAAGGTTCAAATCCCCTTAAATCTATTGCAATTTTGTAAAAAGTTTGTCACTAAAACTTATTTATAGTCATAGCAAATGTTAATTTAATAGAAAATTGCCTTCTTTTAAATGTAAACGGATAAACTTTATCACAATGTAATGTAACATGATGCAAGAAAACAATATTTCCAGCTTTGTCACCTGTTCATATTTTACATTTAATAACATTATTTAATAGATCTAAAATTAACAATGTTGAACCATTACATAGTCCTTCATTAATACTCATATTCCTAATTAGCATTACAACTGAATGTATTCGTGAATGTAATTCATGTGGTGGTAAACCAGATAGTGAAAGTGTATTTAAATATTCTGTTAAGATAATTTCACTGAAATTGACATTATCACAATTTTCGGTAGAATCGACACTTTTATGTATTTCTTCTTTATCGTTATTTAAAAATGCTACAACTCTATTGCTTATTTCATTCACATCCACATTTCTAGGAACTAAAATTGCATAACTTGATAATTCTTTAAATCGTCGCTTGGGGGCAGCAACATGCCGACTCAGCTAAACGGTGAAAAAGATGCCGTTTCAAAAAGAAAAGTAAAAAAATATACCATTTCGCGAAAGCGCTGAGAAACATACCTTCTTCAAACGAACGGTGAAGAACATGCCTTTTCAACCGTTAATATTTAATGTTTATATTATATTAATAATATTATATTCATTATAAATAATTAGTAATATTATATTTATTATGAACAATTAATGATTAATTAATTAATTTAATTAATTGATTAATTTATAATTATTAATATTATTATATTAAATATTTATTTATTTAATATTATATTTAATATTAACGGTTGAAAAGGCATGTTCTTCACCGTTCGTTTGAAGAAGGTATGTTTCTCAGCGCTTTCGCGAAACGGCATGTTTTTTACTTTTCTTTTTGAAACGGCATCTTTTTCACCGTTTAGCTGAGTCGGCATGTTGCTGCCCCCAAGCGACGAAATATAGACTTTTTAATCTATATATATAGATATATATCTATCTGACCTTTTTCAATAAATGATTCTGGTAATTGAATATTGTCATGTAGGTAATTAATTTCACCATTTCCTACTTTTAACAAAAAATTTATAAACTCAAATTCTTCAGGTAATGCTCTTATGTTTTGAGATAATGAAAATTTATGAAAACAACTCTATAATAAACTATTTTTTATAGATAAAACTAATAATTTCGCTTCTGGTTACTTCGCACTTTTATAGGCAAGACTTGACTTCAAAAAATTTGAAACAATTTTTCTGTACTAAAAACTATTCTAAAAAATATTTAAAACATCATATGGTGCAGATTCTTCAAGAAAATTTAATAAAAAAAATACGTTTGAATTTTAAAAATTATATTTCTGTTAATAAGAATGTTCCAAATTTTTTGAATTTTTTTGGTCCAAGTTTGACGGCCTGCATTTTTTAAGAAAAAATTACACGTTAATGCCTAAAAGTAAGTCTTATAGTGTAACAAATGATCTTTAAAATAAGCCTAAGATCATTAAAAAGCGTTCATTATTTTAAAAGTTATTCAAATTTTTATAAATCATTGAAAATAACGATTTTTTAAAAATATCTAAATTAAATATTGTCCAAAGGACTTCTAAAACATCTTGTTCTCTTCAAAAGTTCATCATCTATCAACAAATGAACAGAGAAAAATTTTACTTTCAATAAATCTAATGTTTTAAAACGTTTTTCATTCGCCTGAAAATGGGTGGTCTCTCAATTTTGACCGGTAGTGTAATTATTTCTCCTATTTATTGAAGTCAAACTTTATTTACTATTAGTGATTTTAAAAGATAAAAATTTCTCAACTTTATGATAGTAAATTTTTTTTTTAAATAATAGAATTTATGTAAAATTTAAGTTTGAAAGTTAGCCTTTTGAATATCTCAAAAACATGTCGCGTCTGATTTTCTTGAAACTTATATCAAAATGAAATTAATTAAATTTTACAAGAATTTCGAAGGTTATAATGTATAATGTATGCATAAAGCGGAATTTGTTATTTTCAATTTTTTACCCAGTTTAACCTCTGACATCTTTATAAAATTTTATTAATTTAATATAATGATGATAAGTAAAATTAACCAAATTACAAGTATGATTAGTAATTGTGAA
This sequence comes from Leptopilina drosophilae, assembly GCA_032873175.1. Classification (NCBI taxonomy): domain Eukaryota; kingdom Metazoa; phylum Arthropoda; class Insecta; order Hymenoptera; family Figitidae; genus Leptopilina; species Leptopilina drosophilae. The sequence goes on from CM065483.1 coordinate 42,388,295, forward strand.
AGTTTTTTAACGAGGTACAAGTTTATGATGAAAAGAAATGTGTTTTCTTCCAACTTAACCTTGAAATTCAATGTGAAATTCTTTTTTATTTCAATTATATCTCTAAATTAAATAATAAATATTTTGCTAAAGTTTCGGGAAAAATTCAAAAGCATAGATTTTTTGCTCTGGGCAGTTGAGGAATTTTGCTCCTCATGGGTGATTCTCCTGAAAGGGACCCGTTTTTTTAAAAAAGCTAAATAAAATAATTTTTTTAATTTTCTTGATTTTTTTGACATGAGTAGGTTTTTGTACGTTTAAAGATAAAAATCTGAGTTGCGCAAAATTAATTTTTGAAAAATAAGCCTTCTATCTTCATTTTAATATTAACCCCTTGACTGTCGCGGACGCATATATATGCGCGGATTTAAAACTGGCCAAAAGTGCTCTTGACGCATATATGCGCAACTTAAAAAAAGGTGGTTAAAAACTTCTTAAAAATCGCTGAAACTGGTTACTCGGAAGTTTTTGGGGTCGCTGAAACACGAATCCGGCGTTAGTTTTTCAAAATTCAAAATGGCGGATCTAATATGGCCGACATCATTCTCAAAAATTAATCCGATTTTCCTGAAAATCTCTACACGGGGGGTTTTTGAGTTTGCTGATTACAAATTCGAGGTCGGTTTTTCAAAATTCAAAATGACGAATCCAATATGGCGGACAATTTTTTTAAACTTGATGGGATTCGCTTGAAAATGGTTACGCGGGGGTTTTGGGGGTCGTTAAACACGAATCTGGCGTTAGTTTTTCAAAATTCAAAATAGCGGATCTAATATGGCAAACATTATTTTGAAAAATTAATCCAATTTACCTGAAAATCTTTACTAGGGGTGTTTTCGGGGTTATTGATTCCGAATCCGAGGTCCCTTTTTTAAAATTCAAAATGGCGACTTCAATGTGATAGAATCATGGAACAAAATTTTTTTATACATTTCTAGAATTATTACATGTGTATTTTATACTTTGGGATTTTATTTCAAAAATTTCGTCAATTGTTACACGTGTAATTTGTACTTTTATAATTTTTTTTTAAAATTCGAGAATTGTTACACGTGTATTTTAAACTTTGATATTTTTTCAAACATTTCTAGAATTATTACAAGTGTTTGTTATACTTTAGAATTTTTTCAAAAATTTTAACAATTCTCGAAATTTAAAAAAAAAATCATAGTACAAATTACATGTGTAATACATGTGGCCAAATATACACGTGTAAATTTTTAATAGGGATACTGTATTGAATATTGATGTTTTTGTAAAAAATTTCTTTCAATTTAATTTTTTTTCAATTTATTTAACTATTAGCATCATCAATTTATAATTTAATTAATTTGTGTATTTAATAATTTATTTATAAATATTTCATCTTTCAAAAATAGCTAATATATTTTTTTTATATAAAAACGGGGGAAAATTTTAATGAATTTTTAAATTTATATCACTTTAAGTTTAAAATTGATATTCTTTATAAAAAAATTCTATTTTAAATTATAATTTTTTAACTAGCTGTCTACGCGGGCCTTGGCGCGCGTGAAATTTCTTTACATTTGGACAAGTAAAAATCTCTTGCTTCTAAATCCAGTAAGAAATGAAAGATCTATTAGGCGTCTCGAAACACAGATCTAGAATAGAGATTTTTGTTGTTGCATAAAAACAGTTTACAACTAATTATTACTTTACCAAACCACATAAAATTATTTAAAGAATTATTAAATAAATATAAATTTACTTTTCGCATAAAATATTACCCCAGTAGCACGTAATATTACAGCAATAGTGAGAACATTGCCTAAACATTACCAATGTTGTCTCAATGTTACAGGTATGTTCCTAATATTACGTGCTACTGGGGTTATTTATATGGATAACAAAATATGCTTTATAATAATTGTTAAAATAAGATTGTGTATTATTTATTGGTACAAATTTTCAAGACCTATATTCTTTTCTTGTTATAGAATAATTATAGAACGTGTTCATTGGGCTTTTTCTTTAAAAATAGGGGAGACCGGGGCTAAACCGGACGGATTTGTTCTTTGGCCAAAAAACTCATACAAAAAATTTTTTTTTGCTAAAGAGTAATATACCGTTTTGAAGCTTGTACCTTCACCAACAAATCGCACTTGTTCGATGTAGAAAAACTACAGTAGCTTTGGAGATATGTTGCTTCGAAGATGACCACCTCAAAAACAAAAATCCGAAAATTGGTAGGGCTAAACCTGACACCCCATGGGGATAAATCAGACACAGCTAATTAATTAAAGAATAAAGACACAAATTTTCGTTTTTTTGTAGAAAAGTCAAATCAATTCTTCTCTTATTTAAATGTAGGTAGTTCTATACAAAGAATATAATATAAAATGTAAAATCGGTAATTAATATAATATAAAATGAATTGCAGTTTTCAGACTTGTCTATTTGGAGCAACTCGCTTGCAAATTCGAGTTTTAAAATAAATTCTTTATTTATTTAGTTTTAAAGTGGTTCTATGCAAAGAATATAATATAAAATAGTTAATTAATATAAAATAAATTAAAGTATTCAAAGATTTGGTTGTTTTTTATCACGATGTCCGATTCAGCCCCACACCGTCATCTAATAATTAAACTGCAATATATTTTTTCTTCTTAACGTTTTTCATTAAACTCTTTTTCTACTAAACTCAGTACACCATTAGCTAAAAGAAAAATTGCAGTGTGATATTTGGACTTTAATTTTAACGATAAAAACCCTAAAAAATGAGAAAAATTTTTTTACTTTTACCTCAAAAAATGACATTTTCACATATTAACGGCAACTATTATTACAAGAAAAATGACACGTCCCTAAAACCTCATGCAGAATTTGCATCACGAAATTGTGCGTACATAGGTTATTTACACGGTTTGAAATTCTTTACGGTTTCGGAAATATTTGACTTGTCCGGTTTATCCCCGGTCTTCCCTACAATAATACGTAATCGGACTAAATTTGATTTCGACTGTCTGTTTGATTTTTCCTTAAGAAAAGTTCTAATAATTTTGGATAAAACATATACTTAACACGGTCAGAAGTGAGAAACTATCCATTTTTTGGTGAATGGAAAACAAAAAAAATTAATAAAAACTGAATTCATTTTTAATTAATTATTAAAAAATTATAAAATTGTGAAAAGAATAAGTTCTTATAGAAGTGATTTGGCTAACATTTTATTCAAATATTTTACCTTATTTCTAACGTTTAACAAAAATTTGAATAAATTATTAACCCTCACGGGCTCGAGTTCGTTTTTCCGCCTGCGCGTACAAGCCGGGTCCAAGGGACCCAGTATTTAAAATCAATAGAAATAAAAAATTTGATAGCAAAATTGTTAATATTTCTTATCTAACATATAATTGTATCATTTTAGAGAAATTATTTTAAAAAATAGTTTTAAAAACAACATTATTTATAATAAAAAAATAAATGTTATTTCAGTTGTAATGAAGACATTTAGCATCAATCATTTATATTGACAGTTGATTTTTTTTTTGTATTTCCATTTAAAAAATTACAAACATAAACTATAATTTTTTGTTTTTAAGGCCCCTTTTTTCATACTGCTGCGTCACATATATTGATTAAAATTTCAATTTACTCTTATTTTCCAATTTCTTATAATAATTTCGTCTGATTTCAAAAAAAGAAAAAAAATGAATACATCCCTCTCTGGCGCCCACAGTTTTTTTTTACCTAAATAGCTGAAAATGTAGATTACACAAAATTTACAGCAAAATGGATTGTAGTTGATCTAGCGCTCACAATACTTGGATTAGTAGATTGTACTTTTGAATTTTTTATTTATTTTCATGTGTAGACTTAAAATACTTGTCCGATTTTTTATATTATTAAAATTATTAATGGAATTTCTAAGGGTAGAAGAAAAATTAACCAAAAACTGTCTAAATTACATTCACACCAAATATTAAAGACGTTTGTATATAATACTTTGAAATTACATTTTTTGTCAAATTATGAATCGAATATTTAAAAATAACCTCTTTTATGATTCTCTCTTTTGCAAACAAAAAAAAACGATTTCAGATAGCAGATGACAGGGAGTAAAAAATCATTTAACAGTTCAATTTTTATGAAAATGACCTATATTTTTACCCAGTATAGATTCTTAATCAGAAAAGTAAACGAAATCACAATGATATGAACGAGTAAAATAAGAACAGACCCTTACATTAATTGCAGCCTGCACTATCAGCCTGTGATTGCCCCATAATGGTTTACATCACAGACGTTCTCTTTAAGTACATTGAAAAATGGCCATTATATTGATAATTATGATTTATTTCAAAAATGCCAACTAAATTTTTAATAGATATACATGCATAAATAAAAATAAGATAAATAGATAAAAATAAACATATATGGGTGATTTTCAAATAACTGTGATTTTTTTGAATAAGACATTTTTCTGCTAAAATAGTGAATCAAATTTGACTTTCATTACATATTCCAGTACATTTTTGTTATTAAAGTATATGTTCAAATGGAAACTACATGATTTTGAATATTTCCAAAGTTACGATGGAAAACGGAAAGAAAATGCAAAAGTTACATGCCACGGACCTGACATTTTTCCACGATCCTGACATGTGTGTCACAGTTAAAACAGGTAAAAAAATAAAAAAATGAATAAATATTTTCTTTTCAATGTTTGCACTTCAAAATAATGCCAGTAGAAGTCAATTAAAAATAAAATTGAGTAATAAAATCACGATGACGTTACCATGTGTCGGTAGAAAGTAATTAACAATTTAAAACATGAAAGAAGTGCTCGTGTACGTGGAATATCATTATAATAAATATATTTTTATATGTAAAACATCTGGTTAGATTTGGCCTACAAAGTACTTAAAAGATAGTTTCAATATTTGCTCACGTGAAAATTTCAGAACAAAATTTAAAAAAAACGTATGCCACGGACCTGACAATTTAACCCTATTTTCTTAATTTTTAACTATGATAATGTTAATGTTAAATAAACTGAATATTAAGTATCTTTAAGAAGAGACTTCTATTAAGTGATTTATGAAGTGAGTGTCAAAAAATAATAATTTTATTAGACATTTATCTATGGGGACATGCAAATATGACAGTTATTTGAAAATCACCCATATTTTAAATTCTTTGATAAATAAACATTCATAATCACGCGCAGGGAGCGCCACCTGTTGTCAAATCTTTTTCTACATCTTTATTAACTTCTCAACCTTATTATATTATTTATTTAAAAATATGTGAAACAATAGATATAAATTAATTTCCAATTTTAAACTATTGCATGTTGTAATATATATGTATACACACACAAATTTGAATTGGTTTTAGTAACAGCACTTCACGAGGGAGGCGCCACTTTGCGGTAATAATAATCAAATATATTTGTATAAATATAGGGGAGAGAGTCCCAAGATGGACACTTCTTCGATTAATGGCTCTAAAATCCAAACCGAATAAGATGTGTTAAAATGTTTTATACTAAATGAAAGTACAATTTATACATATATATATATATACTAGGGGGGCTCCGCCCCCCTGCACGCTTCGCGCGCCAACCCCCTGATTTTATATGATATTATATATCTTATGATATTAGCCAGTCTCAAATTTTTAATCATTGTCATCATCTTTGTCATCAAGTAAAAAAATTTTCTTTTGCATAGGCTTTGACGTCCTATTTCGCGCTTCTATTTAAGGGGGCAAGCTCTGACCTCTTGGTAAAACACAGATCAAATTTTGACGTAATGTGAAGGCCCACATTAAGGCCCCTTTTAAAACCCGTAGCTCAAAAAAAAGGTAAAATTAAACATGTATTTATATTCGTTATTTATCTTCATTTTGACTTAGGTCAAAAAATAGGTCAATTTTGACATATGTTTTTATTTATGTTCTTGACCTATAGATCAAAAAATAGGTCAAATTAGACATAGGTTTTGAGGTAATGTGATACCGTTATTTATTCTCCTTTTTGACGTATAGGTCAAAACCAGGTCAATTTTGACAAAAGTTTTGAGGTAATGTGAGGTCGTTCTTTGTCCTCCTTTTGACCTATTGGTAAAAAAATAGGTCAAATTAGACATAGATTTTGACGTAATGTAAGGCCATTTTTTATTCTCCTTTTTGACCTATAGGTCAAAAAATAGGTCAATTTTGACATAGATTTTGACGTAATGTGAGGCCGTTATTTATTCTCCTTTTAAACCTATAGGTCAAATTAGACATAGATTTTGACGTAATGTGAGGCCGTTATTTATTCTCTTTTAAACCTATAGGTCAAATTTTACGTAAGTTTTGACGAACCCTTTGGGATAGGGCGCCCTTAGAACTTTCTGAAACAGCGGCGGCGGCGATATGATTTTATATTAAGGCTGCGTCTACAACAGAAAAAATAATGTGTAAAAAATTGTGTAATATACAGTGTAATTGCCCCTGACAATTGTCAATGCCAAAAACAATACACATTACACTGCAAATTACACATTATTTTTTTCTATTGTAGACGCAGCCTTAGGCTGCGTCTACAATATATATATATATATATATATATATATACTATATATATATATATATATATATATATATATATATATATATATATATATATATATATATATATATATACATCATATCTTTATAAATATTATCTTTTTTACTTACCTGCATTATGATCTATATAGAAAGAAAACATTATTTTTATAAACAATTTTTATTCTGTTATTCATGCAATAATAAAAATTTATAATTGATAGATATTTACATTTGAAATATTTATATAATATACCCAATGCACAATTGGAATTTTCTAAATGAACACTACAGTCTATATTTATGGGACTCATATTTATATATTTTTTTTATTATTTTCTTTCATGTAATGTATAAACAAAATGTAACATGAAATTAAATAAATAATTTTTTCACAACAAAAATTATCAACTTTTTTACTAATGGACAATCTATATATTCATATGTAGGAGAGAGTGGGGCAAAATAGGGTAGGCGGGTCAAATGGGGTACCTCTGTTTCTCCATGATGGGTACTTTTAATTTTTTTATTCTCGATATATATCATTCATATTGATAAGAAAATGTTATTAATTATGAGGACGCTATGAAAAAAATTTTTTTTGAAAGTTATACAACTTTAAAGTTTTGAGCAAAAAAAATACCGACTTTTTTCGAAATTAAAGTGCTTATAAAACTTTTTGGGATAATTTATTTAAATTGGCAAGTGTGGGATCTTTTTCAGCACTTATTCTAGAGTAATTTCCAATAGGATGGATTGTTAAATTGTTTACAACAATTTGTAAACATTACATTTTGTTGTAATATGCACTGCGGGGCAAAATGGGGTACCTTTGTGCTGGACCATACAAAGTAGTATTTAATATTCATTGAACTACTTAAAAACATTATATTATGCATATTTAACAACTTTCCGCAGAAAAATCGATATTTTTGTTTCGGGGTATCATGGAATTGATGTTTCACTATCGATATATCGATATTATTTTCATTATTGATGTGTTTTTGTTAAATTCTAATAAATATTACTTGTTTTTCTCATAATAATAAAGAATCTTACTTTTTTTGTATTTATAATCTCTTACAACAAGAATTTAACAAATTTTGAAAAAATATTCCACGTTTTATATGGTAATTTTATACCATCCCATTTTGCCCCACTCTCCCCTATATATATTTCCCATTTAATTTTTCAATATATTTGTTTACTTTCATTATTCACGCTAAATTTAATACAAAATTATTCAAAATTAACAATTTTCTCATTTTATTATTTATTTTAAACTTCAATTTACTAAAAAAATTTCAAAAATATGCAAAATGCTCACCTCATGGGACTGGGGCGCCTGACGGTAGGCTACCATGCTCATTCACTATGTACAATTTTTAATTTGTTTAAAAAAATTTTTTTCAACAAAATTTTTAAAAACAAACACCCACCACCTCAAGAGTATGTTATTTATAACTTCTCTGCAAATTTTCAACATAAAATATTCATAACTGTAAAAATGACACGTCTGCCAAAATTCAATGTTAAAATTTGTCATTTGTGACGTCATCAAGGTTCAAATCCCCTTAAATCTATTGCAATTTTGTAAAAAGTTTGTCACTAAAACTTATTTATAGTCATAGCAAATGTTAATTTAATAGAAAATTGCCTTCTTTTAAATGTAAACGGATAAACTTTATCACAATGTAATGTAACATGATGCAAGAAAACAATATTTCCAGCTTTGTCACCTGTTCATATTTTACATTTAATAACATTATTTAATAGATCTAAAATTAACAATGTTGAACCATTACATAGTCCTTCATTAATACTCATATTCCTAATTAGCATTACAACTGAATGTATTCGTGAATGTAATTCATGTGGTGGTAAACCAGATAGTGAAAGTGTATTTAAATATTCTGTTAAGATAATTTCACTGAAATTGACATTATCACAATTTTCGGTAGAATCGACACTTTTATGTATTTCTTCTTTATCGTTATTTAAAAATGCTACAACTCTATTGCTTATTTCATTCACATCCACATTTCTAGGAACTAAAATTGCATAACTTGATAATTCTTTAAATCGTCGCTTGGGGGCAGCAACATGCCGACTCAGCTAAACGGTGAAAAAGATGCCGTTTCAAAAAGAAAAGTAAAAAAATATACCATTTCGTCGCGAAAGCGCTGAGAAAACATACCTTCTTCAAACGAACGGTGAAGAACATGCCTTTTCAACCGTTAATATTTAATGTTTATATTATATTAATAATATTATATTCATTATAAATAATTAGTAATATTATATTTATTATGAACAATTAATGATTAATTAATTAATTTAATTAATTGATTAATTTATAATTATTAATATTATTATATTAAATATTTATTTATTTAATATTATATTTAATATTAACGGTTGAAAAGGCATGTTCTTCACCGTTCGTTTGAAGAAGGTATGTTTCTCAGCGCTTTCGCGAAACGGCATGTTTTTTACTTTTCTTTTTGAAACGGCATCTTTTTCACCGTTTAGCTGAGTCGGCATGTTGCTGCCCCCAAGCGACGAAATATAGACTTTTTAATCTATATATATAGATATATATCTATCTGACCTTTTTCAATAAATGATTCTGGTAATTGAATATTGTCATGTAGGTAATTAATTTCACCATTTCCTACTTTTAACAAAAAATTTATAAACTCAAATTCTTCAGGTAATGCTCTTATGTTTTGAGATAATGAAAATTTATGAAAACAACTCTATAATAAACTATTTTTTATAGATAAACTAATAATTTCGCTTCTGGTACTTCGCACTTTTATAGGCAAGACTTGACTTCAAAAAATTTGAAACAATTTTTCTGTACTAAAAACTATTCTAAAAAATATTTAAAACATCATATGGTGCAGATTCTTCAAGAAAATTTAATAAAAAAAATACGTTTGAATTTTAAAAATTATATTTCTGTTAATAAGAATGTTCCAAATTTTTTGAATTTTTTTGGTCCAAGTTTGACGGCCTGCATTTTTTAAGAAAAAATTACACGTTAATGCCTAAAAGTAAGTCTTATAGTGTAACAAATGATCTTTAAAATAAGCCTAAGATCATTAAAAAGCGTTCATTATTTTAAAAGTTATTCAAATTTTTATAAATCATTGAAAATAACGATTTTTTAAAAATATCTAAATTAAATATTGTCCAAAGGACTTCTAAAACATCTTGTTCTCTTCAAAAGTTCATCATCTATCAACAAATGAACAGAGAAAAATTTTACTTTCAATAAATCTAATGTTTTAAAACGTTTTTCATTCGCCTGAAAATGGGTGGTCTCTCAATTTTGACCGGTAGTGTAATTATTTCTCCTATTTATTGAAGTCAAACTTTATTTACTATTAGTGATTTTAAAAGATAAAAATTTCTCAACTTTATGATAGTAAATTTTTTTTTTAAATAATAGAATTTATGTAAAATTTAAGTTTGAAAGTTAGCCTTTTGAATATCTCAAAACATGTCGCGTCTGATTTTCTTGAAACTTATATCAAAATGAAATTAATTAAATTTTACAAGAATTTCGAAGGTTATAATGTATAATGTATGCATAAAGCGGAATTTGTTATTTTCAATTTTTTACCCAGTTTAACCTCTGACATCTTTATAAAATTTTATTAATTTAATATAATGATGATAAGTAAAATTAACCAAATTACAAGTATGATTAGTAATTGTGAAAGTTTTTTAACGAGGTACAAGTTTATGATGAAAAGAAATGTGTTTTCTTCCAACTTAACCTTGAAATTCAATGTGAAATTCTTTTTTATTTCAATTATATCTCTAAATTAAATAATAAATATTTTGCTAAAGTTTCGGGAAAATTCAAAAGCATAGATTTTTTGCTCTGGGCAGTTGAGGAATTTTGCTCCTCATGGGTGATTCTCCTGAAAGGGACCCGTTTTTTTAAAAAAGCTAAATAAAATAATTTTTTTAATTTTCTTGATTTTTTTGACATGAGTAGGTTTTTGTACGTTTAAAGATAAAAATCTGAGTTGCGCAAAATTAATTTTGAAAAATAAGCCTTCTATCTTCATTTTAATATTAACCCCTTGACTGTCGCGGACGCATATATATGCGCGGATTTAAAACTGGCCAAAAGTGCTCTTGACGCATATATGCGCAACTTAAAAAAGGTGGTTAAAAACTTCTTAAAAATCGCTGAAACTGGTTACTCGGAAGTTTTTGGGGTCGCTGAACACGAATCCGGCGTTAGTTTTTCAAAATTCAAAATGGCGGATCTAATATGGCCGACATCATTCTCAAAAATTAATCCGATTTTCCTGAAAATCTCTACACGGGGGGTTTTTGAGTTTGCTGATTACAAATTCGAGGTCGGTTTTTCAAAATTCAAAATGTCGGATCCAATATGGCGGACAATTTTTTTAAACTGATGGGATTCGCTTGAAAATGGTTACGCGGGGGTTTTGGGGGTCGTTAAACACGAATCTGGCGTTAGTTTTTCAAAATTCAAAATAGCGGATCTAATATGGCAAACATTATTTTGAAAAATTAATCCAATTTACCTGAAAATCTTTACTAGGGGTGTTTTCGGGGTTATTGATTCCGAATCCGAGGTCCCTTTTTTAAAATTCAAAATGGCGACTTCAATGTGATAGAATCATGGAACAAAATTTTTTTATACATTTCTAGAATTATTACATGTGTATTTTATACTTTGGGATTTTTTCAAAAATTTCGTCAATTGTTACACGTGTAATTTGTACTTTGATATTTTTTTTTTAAAATTCGAGAATTGTTACACGTGTATTTTAAACTTTGATATTTTTTCAAACATTTCTAGAATTATTACAAGTGTTTGTTATACTTTAGAATTTTTTCAAAAATTTTAACAATTCTCGAAATTTAAAAAAAAAATCATAGTACAAATTACATGTGTAATACATGTGGCCAAATATACACGTGTAAATTTTTAATAGGGATACTGTATTGAATATTGATGTTTTTGTAAAAAATTTCTTTCAATTTAATTTTTTTCAATTTATTTAACTATTAGCATCATCAATTTATAATTTAATTAATTTGTGTATTTAATAATTTATTTATAAATATTTCATCTTTCAAAAATAGCTAATATATTTTTTTTATATAAAAACGGGGGAAAATTTTAATGAATTTTTAAATTTATATCACTTTAAGTTTAAAATTGATATTCTTTATAAAAAAATTCTATTTTAAATTATAATTTTTTAACTAGCTGTCTACGCGGGCCTTGGCGCGCGTGAAATTTCTTTACATTTGGACAAGTAAAAATCTCTTGCTTCTAAATCCAGTAAGAAATGAAAGATCTATTAGGCGTCTCGAAACACAGATCTAGAATAGAGATTTTTGTTGTTGCATAAAAACAGTTACAACTAATTATTACTTTACCAAACCACATAAAATTATTTAAAGAATTATTAAATAAATATAAATTTACTTTTCGCATAAAATATTACCCCAGTAGCACGTAATATTACAGCAATAGTGAGAACATTGCCTAAACATTACCAATGTTGTCTCAATGTTACAGGTATGTTCCTAATATTACGTGCTACTGGGGTTATTTATATGGATAACAAAATATGCTTTATAATAATTGTTAAAATAAGATTGTGTATTATTTATTGGTACAAATTTTCAAGACCTATATTCTTTTCTTGTTATAGAATAATTATAGAACGTGTTCATTGGGCTTTTTCTTTAAAAATAGGGGAGACCGGGGCTAAACCGGACGGATTTGTTCTTTGGCCAAAAAACTCATACAAAAAATTTTTTTTTGCTAAAGAGTAATATACCGTTTTGAAGCTTGTACCTTCACCAACAAATCGCACTTGTTCGATGTAGAAAAACTACAGTAGCTTTGGAGATATGTTGCTTCGAAGATGACCACCTCAAAAACAAAAATCCGAAAATTGGTAGGGCTAAACCGGACACCCCATGGGGATAAATCAGACACAGCTAATTAATTAAAGAATAAGACACAAATTTTCGTTTTTTTGTAGAAAAGTCAAATCAATTCTTCTCTTATTTAAATGTAGGTAGTTCTATACAAAGAATATAATATAAAATGTAAAATCGGTAATTAATATAATATAAAATGAATTGCAGTTTTCAGACTTGTCTATTTGGAGCAACTCGCTTGCAAATTCGAGTTTTAAAATAAATTCTTTATTTATTTAGTTTTAAAGTGGTTCTATGCAAAGAATATAATATAAAATAGTTAATTAATATAAAATAAATTAAAGTATTCAAAGATTTGGTTGTTTTTTATCACGATGTCCGATTCAGCCCCACACCGTCATCTAATAATTAAACTGCAATATATTTTTTCTTCTTAACGTTTTTCATTAAACTCTTTTTCTACTAAACTCAGTACACCATTAGCTAAAAGAAAAATTGCAGTGTGATATTTGGACTTTAATTTTAACGATAAAAACCCTAAAAAATGAGAAAAATTTTTTTACTTTTACCTCAAAAAATGACATTTTCACATATTAACGGCAACTATTATTACAAGAAAAATGACACGTCCCTAAAACCTCATGCAGAATTTGCATCACGAAATTGTGCGTACATAGGTTATTTACACGGTTTGAAATTCTTTACGGTTTCGGAAATATTTGACTTGTCCGGTTTATCCCCGGTCTTCCCTACAATAATACGTAATCGGACTAAATTTGATTTCGACTGTCTGTTTGATTTTTCCTTAAGAAAAGTTCTAATAATTTTGGATAAAACATATACTTAACACGGTCAGAAGTGAGAAACTATCCATTTTTTGGTGAATGGAAAACAAAAAAAATTAATAAAAACTGAATTCATTTTTAATTAATTATTAAAAAATTATAAAATTGTGAAAAGAATAAGTTCTTATAGAAGTGATTTGGCTAACATTTTATTCAAATATTTTACCTTATTTCTAACGTTTAACAAAAATTTGAATAAATTATTAACCCTCACGGGCTCGAGTTCGTTTTTCCGCCTGCGCGTACAAGCCGGGTCCAAGGGACCCAGTATTTAAAATCAATAGAAATAAAAAATTTGATAGCAAAATTGTTAATATTTCTTATCTAACATATAATTGTATCATTTTAGAGAAATTATTTTAAAAAATAGTTTTAAAAACAACATTATTTATAATAAAAAAATAAAATAAAAAATATAAAGAACAAAAAAATATTTTCAAACAAATCACCGTATAATGTATAAATAATTATATAAACATTTTATATATTATATGTATGTTATATATATGTGATGCTCCACGGTGAAAGGGACCTTAGCTGCAATAGACAAATTTTACAGAAAAGGCATTTAAAGTAGAACCACTCTGATTAGTCAAGACGTTCCAATGAAATTCAGCCCCACTACTCATTACACATTGATAGTTGTCCGTGTTACACGAAGTGCACGAATTGTACGTGCATGGCCAGTGTAGTAGTATTAGTAAGTAGAGGGGCAGATTTTCTGAATAACCACGTGAAAACACTGAACAAGCTCATTTTTAAACATTAATAACAAAAAAACCTGTAAGTAAAAATTATTTTTTATTTTTGCACATCAAAAGGAACAGCTCAAAAACTATAGAATGATATAAGTAACTCAAAATTAATTTTTTTGCAGCTAAGGTCCCTTTCACCGTGGAGCGTCATATATATATATATAATAGTTTAAAAAATAGTAATATAAAATAATGGTAGAAATATAAAACATCTGAAAAAATCTTTAGCTAAATTACCTAATAATAATTATCTTTATTTAGACGTAAAACCAAAAAAAAAATTTTTAACGACCGCAATATTGAATTTTTTAATTCTGACATCAAATTTGTAATCAGCGACCCTAAAAACCCCCGAGTACCAATTTTAAAGAAAATCTGATCGATTTTCTGTTCTTTAACTTTTAGGAATGGAATTTTCCAAAAAACGTACAACACGCACTATATTTTTCGCACCACGTCACTTCCGGAATTATTTGGGATATGTTTACACTTATTACAGTAGGTGATGTATTTATATTGTATATTTAAATATTTATACTTTGTATATACTTATCGATTCGTCTTGACATAAAAATTTCAATTTTATTATATACAAATTTAGATTTTGCTAAAAATTTTTTTTTTACTTGAACAAGTTTTTGAAAAAAAACAACTGTAAAATTTTTTGTGTGGGATATATTCTATATTCCTTTTGTCCATTTTGAAATATTAATGTGATAAATAAGCCCTCAAAATTTCATCCGAATTCAAGAAAATCTATGGAAGGTATCATGTTCACACGAAAGCAAGATCTATAAACAGATACACAAATTGTTTAATACATTTTAGAAAATTTTATTATTTAAAGGACTACATAGCTTTTTCGCGAGAAATAAAAATCAATTATAAGTAAATAAGCATGAAAATATAATAATATTGTTTATTGTTTTAAGGCCTAAAAATCTATACACAATGAAGTTACATGGAATCAATTTATTTTCAAGTTTAAAATGTAATTTCAAAATATAGTAATTTTAAAAAATAAATAAAAAATACACTCGACTTAAAATATTAAATTAATAAATAAAAAATGTTGGAAATTATATATTTTTTAATTTGGAAATGAAACTCAAAAATGCACTTTTTTGGGAATAAAATGTAAATTATTTATCAAAAATAAGGTAAGAAAAAGGAAAAAAATGTATAAATTAGAGTTTTGCAGATACTTCAATTTTGCGTAAACTCGAAATTGGAATCAAATCATTCCTTCATATTAATTCTCATTGAAAGGATAGAATATTCGAAATTTGCACACATATTTTTACATTTGAAAAAACTTATTTAAAATTGTAATCAAGAAATATATAATTTACTATTTTTGCAGTTATTATCAAATTATATTCCTTTAAAAATATGATTATGAAATAAAAAAAATTTATAATGATGTTGAATTTATCACTTGGTTAAAATTGTTTAATTGAGAGATGAAATATTATCAATCTTGTCTTCGTCCAGCAATGTACACGTTCATTTGATTGAACAAATATTGTGACATTTTTTTCGTTTCTGAAGAGGACGACTGTGTCGTTGAAACGTAAACAGATTGTTTTTTATTCGAACCTGACTTGGATAGATTGATAATATTTCATCTCTCAATTAAAAAAAAAATTTATATTGAATTCATTTCATTTATTTATTCTAATATCTGTCACTAAGAATACAGAAAACCATGATGCTCAAACCAAAAAAAGTAGGCGTTACTTTCTTAACTGTTCGCCTCTCTCTCGCTTCTACTCTAAACTGAAAGAAAAGACGATACTTCCCACTCCTTCTCTATATCATGATTTCTCTCTTATATACTCTGACAAACTTCTCTCTCCAACTCTTCTCTGTCATCAAAATCACAGCAGGAGGGCGGACGGAATTCTTGCGGACAGAATGAATGAAAGAATACGGAGATTAATATATATAATTTATTAATATACGTAATATGATATATTTTAAGAAATAAAAACTATTTTATATTTTTAATAAAACGAAAATTTTTTTTTAATGAATTATTCATTTCATCATTATAATTTTTTTGTGAAACGTTTACAATTTTTTCGCTGGTCTTCCGCGTTTTTTAACATTAATAACAAGTTCTAAAATTCGAGTGACTTAAGAATCCTTCGAGACTGCTTATTTATCCATAACCAAACACAACATTTAATTCAATGGTAAGGTATTTCAAAATAATTATTCACAAATTAATTTATTAACGTTTTTATTAAATTTAAAAATATTGAAACGTAATTTAAAAACATTTTTATGCTACACTTTCAAATATTCATATATAGATTAGGTATAATTAAAAAACAGTTTAAAAATATGATGTTATGAACTGAAAAACGAGGTTTCGGTAATGAATTTGAATTTTCACTCCCACTGTCAGTAATTTTTAATTAATTATTTAAAATATTTCTTTTATTTTATTTAAACAAAATATAAGTTAAAAATAAACGGTAGATTCTAAGTTTTATAAAAGTGTTGATTCTACTGAAAATTGTGATAATTGTGGTTTTAGTGACACAATTTTACCAGAATATTTAAATAGTCTTTCACCAACGGCTTTACCACCTCATGAATTACATTTGAGAATAAATAGTGTAGTAATTCTCATAAGAAATCTAAGTATAAATGAGGGGTTGTGCAATTGAACAAGGTTGTTAATTTTAGATTTATTAAATAATGTAATAAAATGTCAAATATTGACCGGAGATAAGCGTGGGAATATTGTTTTTTTGCATCGTATAACATTATATTGAGAAAATATTTATCCCTTTACGTTTAAAAGAAGACAGTTTCCTATAAAACTTGCATTTGCAATGACAATAAATAAATCTCAAGATCAAACTTTCGATAGAATCTCAATTGATTTAAAAAGAGATGTTTTTAATCATGGGCAGATGTATGTAGCATTATCTAGAGTACGTTCATTTAATTCAATAAAAGTATATTTAGGTGATCATAGAAGTAACAAGTTAATAAAAAACTATGTTTACACTGAAGTTTTAGAAGAAGTTGATGATATTGGCAATACTTGTAATTATTCTGAAAGTTTGTATTAATTAGTATATGGGTGATTCTACAAAAGAGGGAATTTTGATGTATGTAGCATGTTTCGTAGATTAATTATGGAAAAAATAATTTAACTTTTTATGGAAATTGTAAATCTTAATGGTTTCTAATATGGCACAGAAAAAAACCGATTAAATAAAATATTCGTTGCAAAAAATACACATCAAAGTGCTAAATTCTCATTCGTCTGGCATGTCCCTTTGGGAGAATGACAGTTCATATTGTGAATAAATATCACTTTTCCAATGTTTTGCAGAAAATTTATTACTGAATAAGAAATCTGCTATTTTATGACATGATAACGCTTGTTATTGGTCAAGAGACGATGATAACGCTTGCCATTGGTTAGAATACGATGATAACGTTCGCTATTGGCTAAAAGTATTGGCGACAACGCTTGCTATTGGTGCATTGTAAATATATATTATGCATCGAATTTAAATTCGATGAAAATGCTTATTATTGGTTCTTGATAAGATGATAACGCTCGTCATTGGTTAGAATACGATGATAACGGTCGCTATTGGCTAAAAGTATTGGCGACAACGCTTGTTATTGGTGCATTGTGTTGAGAGTCAAACAAGTATATTTCTATATATTTTTTTAAATTGGAATTACGAATTAAAGTTTTTAAATGTTAATTAAAGTAAGAAAAATGAATGTTAATTTAAAGTTAGTTAGTTAAAAAGTTAAATAAAAAAAAAGTTTTTGTTTATTAATAAATTTTTGTTCAATGTAATTACGCGAAAATACATCTTTGTGCGCGCGCAGTGATGCTACGCAATTTTTGTTCCCTTGTGGTAGCGTTCGCCTTGCTTTCGGGTGGGATTTCTCTTCTTCAGAATTTCTTGTGAATAAAAAGTTATTGTGAATTAAAAAAGTTTGAAAAAACGAATTACTCGCAAAGTGCATTTTTACAGTCTTTAGATGTGAGTTTTCTTGTTATTTTTTATTTTTATAATGGTAATATATATGAAAGATTGGTATCTTTTATTGCAAATTTATTTTATATATATAAATACTAGTGTAGGATGTTGAGCGAGTCTTGATAGACATATTTTCATAAAATAGAAAAATTTGCCAAAATAACAATAAAATTTTTAAATTTGAATTGAATTTTATAAAATTAACATGTAATTGCTCGACATGCATCACTAAAATTGCAAAATGATATTTTTATCTTAAAACCAAAATTTAATCTTATTTTAATTTGCTAGTATGTTATGATTTTATTATGCTATTTCTTATATTCTTTCATTCTGTCCACAACTGTAATTAATCAATTTCATATTTAAAATCAGTTCAAGAGAGTGTTATGCATTAAATTATATCAAAGGCAAATGTATCATCTGTTTAGTTACAGTGATTTTATAATTGTCACATAAATGTATGATCTTATTTAATGCATAATATACATCTTTTGTTCGAATATAGATTTCTCTTTATTTCCCATCTCTATCTCTTAATAGCATATGATTACGCATGGTAGAAAGCTTGTAGGTGCTCAGAGGTAGTGGTGAAACGCCGGGGTGACTAGAGGGGGTGGGGAAGTGGGAGACGGGCGTATGGAGACACGCATTGCTTCTAGATGGTCGCGGAGAAAGCGAGACGCCAACGAACGTGAGGAAGCGAAGAACCGACAAGGAGAGCCATGCGTCGATCATATCCACATACTGCATATATATATATATATATATATATATATTCGAACAAGACCTTTGCGCGTAGAATATAGAGAGATGAATCTTTTCTTTAATACTCAAGATACATATTTATATATGTATCCCTCTTTTTTTAAATATAATTTCTAGGCTTTTCACCGCTCTTCCTGAACATCACGCACCAATTATAGGGCATATTAAACAATTCTTATTTTAAGGATTTATGTTTTCTTTTCTTTAATTCTGTTGAAATAATAATCACAATTTAATGCTTTTTTTAAATTATGAATTTTATATAATCAACATTAATTTAAAACAATAATTTATTTATTTATTATTATTTTTTTTGTATTAGTCACAAATTGATCACCATTTCAACAGAATTATATGTAAAAAGTTATTAATATAATTTTTAAAATTTAATATGATGTTTTATACCAAAATAATACAAAAATGTTATATATATACCCTTGCATATTTAGATTACTCGACAACAACTTTTCCAATATCATGGACATTCTGTTGATGAGGAACCACAGCCTAATATATGTTAGTTTAAATTTTATAATTCATTAATTATAAAATTAGGCAATGCAACTATCAAAAAATATATATATATAATATTTTTCAATAAAATACATATACATAAGAAAAATAAATCATACGTGGTATAATCTAAACTTATACTTTTAATTATATTTTTACACTGTAATAAAAATAAATATTATTAAAAGTTTATATATATATATATATATAATGTTGAAATTTATTTATACATAGACACTTAACTACCACAGTCCCCGGCAGCCACGTGCGTTGATAGACGTAAACCGATACGCATTGATGTCTCGAATATATATGTAATGTATCTTCGAGACATCAATGCGTATCGGTTTACGTCCATCAACGCACGTGGCTGCCGGGGACTGTGGTAGTTAAGTGTCCATGTATAAATAAATTTCAACATTGACACTTTCCTACCTTTATATTTAATTAAATTTCTTTTAATTTATGAATTGCTAAAATTGTTAACGTTACGATTGTTCGTAACAGGATGAGAGAGAGAAAATGAGCGAGTATGTGGTAAAGATAAGTGAGAGTGTGAATGTGATATGTGATGTGGCTGAGAAACTGGATAAAAGTGCTGATAGCGTGAATAGAGTATGTGAGAATGCCAAAACTGGTAAGTGGCAGAATGCAGCAAACAAGAGCTTTGCATTGGTAGTCAAAGGTATGAATGAAGAGCTGAGTACGAAAGAGATAAAAAGAAGAATGACTGAATCAGTTATGAATGATGTGGATGTATGTGTGAAAGGAATGAAGCCTGCTAGAGGTGGGGCGGTCGTCATAGAGGCGGCCACGGATAGAGACAGGGGTATTCTTGCCACCTGCTCCTACTTTAAAGAGGCTGGGCTGTCTGTGGCGAGGCCCAGGACCATGAACCCAAGGGTCGTCATCTATGATGTCCCCGATCAGATGAGTGAGAATGAGCTCCTAACCAGTGTGTATGAAAAGAGTGTGAATGGTCTTATGGGATTCAACGAATTTAAGGCGTCGACAAAAATTGTATTGCGAATGAAGAGAAGTGAGAATGTTAGTAATGTGATAGTGGAGATGCCCTTGAAATGCAAGGAGAAAATCGTGTTTGATGGTAGAGTGTATGTTGGATGGATGTCTTTCAAAGTGCGTGTATGGGAAAAAGTACCGAGATGCTTCGGATGCCTGGGGTATATCCACAGAGTGAATGATTGTAAGAATGAACGGGTGTGCAAAAAGTGTGGCAAGCCCGGTCATGTGGAGGCTACCTGCAGCAACTCCGAGGAGTGCTCAAATTGCCGAGCCAAAGGTCTCCTCTGTAGGGGGCATAGGTCCTCATCCCCGGATTGCCCTGAGTATATATGGCGTTTGAATGTGTTGCGCACCCGTTGCAATAATGCCTGAAAGGATCATGAATGTGAATGAAGTGTGCCTGGAGATCCTGCAGCTCAACTGCAACGGAGCGTATGGCGTCAGGTTGGATCTTCACAAGTACGTGCTAGACAACGAGGTGCAGGTGTGCCTTCTTCATGAGCCATACGTGGTTGCCGGAAAGGTGTGCGGTTTTGCTGCTGGTTCTAGAGCGTATCTGAGTGAATCTGGGAAAGCGTGTGTAATTGTTATGGACGACTGTTACGAATGCATGGTTATGAATGAAACCAAATTTAATGATGGCTTGTGTGTCTGGATGAAAGGTGAAATTGGCGAATTGTATGTGGCATCCCTGTACTGTAAGCCGAATGGTGAGATGAATGAATGTATTGAATTTCTGGACAGTGTATTACGGATTGCTAGTGGTAAGAATGTGCTTGTCTGTATGGATGCGAACGCCTCCTCTGATCTGTGGTACAGTAAGACTTCGGGAAGAAGCTCTAGGACACTGAGCAGAGGAGAACGTCTAACTGACTGGATTTTGTGGAGGAACATGTCTGTGTTGAACGTGCCTTCGCCCATCTATACTTTTAGTGGGCCGAATGGCCAGAGCGACATAGACGTGTCCCTCTACAAAGGGAGTGAATGTATATTGGATTGGTGTATACATGATAGTGTGGGACTGAGTGATCATAATGTAATAAGAATGAACATGAAAATGAATGTGAGAATGACTGAGACACAGGTGACTGAACTGAGAAAATGGAACGATAAAAAGTGTGATTGGGTAAAATATGAAAGTTTCATTGTGACCTACGCCACCTACTACCCGTAGTACAACACGTACTCGGAGCTTGGGGCGGAAGGCAAGATGCATATTATGAATGAATGGATTGAGAAAGCAAATGACGAATGTATGAAAAGAGCGAAAAAACGTAAAAATAATAGAGTACTGTGGTGGAATGAATGCCTTGAGATGAAAATAAAAGATGTGCGTATGAAGAGGAAAAAGTATCAGCGTGAAAGGAGAAGAACGGGTGATAATGAGAGAACAAGATGGAATGAATGGAAGACTAGTGCGATAGAGTGCAAGAAAATGATGAAAGAAGCGAAAGAGAATGACTGGCATGAATATGTGCGAAAAGAGGGATCCAGGAATCCCTGGAACCATGTCTACAAGTTATGCATGGGTAAATTGAATAAATATGGCTTGACTGGAATGATGAAAGATTGTGAATGTACGAGAACCTGGAAAGAAAGCGCGAATGTTCTTATGAATGAATCCTTCCCATCGGCAGACGGAGACCACCCGAGTGTCGAAGATGTCGATGTGGGAGATGTTGAGTATGAATATAGCATGGATGAAATAGGATGTGCGATCCGCAAAACCAAGTTGGGTTAATCCCCTGGTTTTGACGGTATCACGAATGTAATGTTGAAGCCTGTGTTTAATGTTGTGCCTGAGTTTATGAAAGGATTGTTTGATTCATGTTTGAATGAAGGTGTGTTTCCGAAAGAATGGAAGAATGCTAGAGTGGTTGCGCTTTTGAAGAATGACTCTAAACCAAGATCTGACCCTGACTCATACAGACCAATTAGTCTGTTGAGCAGTATGGGTTCTTACCCATACTGCTTCTTACCATCTTGGTAAGAATGATGGTTGCTAGAATGCTGAATTGTATGAATGATAAATGGAATGAATGCCAGTATGGCTTTATGAAAGGTAAAAGTACAGAGGATGCCTGGTTGAAACTGAAGGACATTGTTAATGAGAGTGAGCACAAATATGTAGCCTGCATATTTATAGACTTCAAAGGTGCCTTTAACAGTGTCCTGTGGAGTGTTGTGCTTGACCGGCTAAGGAATGAATGTGGTTGCGAGAATGTCGATATGCGTATGTGGGAAAATTATTTCAGTGAGAGAAGAGCATGTATGTCTAATGGTATGGATGAACTCGTGATTACCCGTGTATGAATGGGGGAATAGTGTAGGTGTGAGTGTGAATGATAATAAAACTAAGTGTATATTTCTGAAGGGCAATCTCCAGATGTTAAACCGTAGAGTGTATGTGGATGTGAGTGAAAATGAAGTGAGAATGCTTAAATTCGTTGAATCCTTTGAATACTTGGGCGTACTTATAATTGTTGATATGAAATTCAGAATGCAAGTGGATAGAATGAGAGATAAAGTGAATAAAATTATGGGTATGCTGCGTAGGGTGCTTAGGAGAGAATTGGGTTTGAAAAAATGTGTGATGCGAACGGTAATGAAAGCGATGATGGTGCCTGCTATAATGTATTGTGTAATTGTCTGGTATGATTTGTGTAAATTAAAATGCGTGCGTGAAGAATTGAATAGATGTCAGCGAGTCTGTCTGTATGCGTGTACCAGAGTGTGTCGAACGGTCTCCACGGCTGCAATGCAAGATCTATTTGGCTCGCTGCCATGGGATCTCGAATGTATGAGGAAAGCGAATGAATGTAAAATAAGAAAAGGTATTAGCATGAATGAGTTTAATCTTTTAAACGATGACGACATGAATGATGAAATGAGCATGATTGAGAGGAAGAAAGCTGTGAAAATGGATAAAGGATGTGCGATTCGTGGGTAAGTGTAAAATGTTCGACCCAGGCCTAAAGGTGACCTATCTGCTGACAGGACACGGGAGTCTGAATGCCTTTCTTTTTTCAAGGAACTTAACGGCCTCTCCCTCCTGTCAGTGTGGTCACGGAAATGCAGACTGGGTCCATGTACTGTGTGAGTGAGACATGTATGATAGGTTTAGAGACTTGGATGGAATGAATGTTAAGGGAATGCGTGGCAACTGGGATGTAAGTGGTGTGCTGAGTAAAAAAGAATATTATGAGTGTTTGTGTGAATTTGCTGAGCGTGCATTTCGAATGAGAGCCTGGGCGATTGCAAATGGTTGAATGAACGTGAGTCCAGCATCATATAGACCAGTCTGCCTACTACCAATCATAGGAAAGGTGCTGGAAAGTACCACGTTAGAGAGAATAAAATAGGTGGTTGAACCAAAGCTATCCGAAATTCAGTTTGGTTTCAGACCTAATCACTGCACGGAAGATGCTATTCGAACGTTCTTACGGCTTAATAGCAATGTGGTTAAGAAACATGCTGGTGCGATCTTTATCGACATAGTTGGAGCATTTAACAACTCGTGGTAGCCTGACATCATTTACGAGTTGAAAGAGAAAGGCTGTCCTGAGGGAGCTCTTGGACTCGTTCAAGACTTCCTAAATTCCAGGACAGTAAAATTTCAAACCAGAAATGGTAGTGTAGAACGAGAAGTGAATAAAGGCGCCCCACAAGGGTCAGTGTTAGCAGGAATGCTCTGGGACATTGTGTTTGATGGTTTGATAGTCACGGTCAGAGCAGCAGGATTTGAAATTGTTGTCTATGCAGACGACGGCGCTGTTCTGATCTATGGAAACACGAGACGAGAACTCGAATTGAAAGGAGAACATGTGCTCAGCACCATGAATAATTGGTGCAACGAGCACAAAATGAAGCTGTCACTGTCGAAAACTGTCATAATGTTGACGAAAGGAAACTTAGACAGGAATCGACCTCCGAGAATCGTTTTGTGCGGAAAGCCAGTTAAAGCAGTAAAAGATTTCACATATCTTGGAGTCATACTAGCTACTGGCGACAAGCACATCAAGATCAATGAACACATTAGTTTCATGGTGTTGAAATGTAGAGCATTATTCTCTCAGCTGCGTAGACTTGCGAGAAGAGACTGGGGTATAAAGTTTTCAGCAATGAAGATGATATACAAAGATCTTTTCGTAGCAGTCATCACATACGCGGCTGCAGCATGGTTGGAAATGCTGAATGCAAAACACTGGCGAAAATTGAAAGCTCTCCAACGATTTATTTTAATTGGAGTAACAGGTGCTTATCAAACGTCACCGACAGAGGTTCTACCTGTAATAGCAGGAGTCCTACCGATTGAACTCGAGATCAAAAAGAAGCATTATTCATACATGATTCGAAAGGGTATGAGCTTCAAATTGAACGAGTATGAAATTGATCCTCTCATTTTCGAGGATAATTCAGAAAGATGGATTCAGCGACTTAAAGCTGCTTCTATCAGATCAGTCGTACTAGAACTTGAAACAGACTGGCAAAGAGAATGGAGGTCGTCCGAAAGGATAACTCGAAAATTCCTACCCGATGTCAGCAAAAGACTCAAGTACACTTGGTTGAAACCGAATCACTATACGAGCCAGTTCCTCACGGGACATGGTAAGTTTCCACAGAAGCTAACGCAGCTAGGATTGAAAGACGACCCAAGTTGTGAATGCAACGAGCCGTCCGAAACAAGTGAACATGTGTTAATTGAATGTCCCAAGTGGAACGATCTCAGATCGAACCTCAAAAGGATGCACGAGCAAAAAGGTCTAACTTGGCCAGTAGAGTTGAAGCTTTTAATGCACAAAGAGGCGTACGCACTTTTTGAATGCTTGGCAAAGGATATAATCCATGCCAAAGAGACTGAGGAACTATTAGTGAACTAGTTCCTCGGTCGGCCGTGTGGGCATCGGTGGGCGAATAATCCCAACGTTGCCCTCTGACATGTCGTAAGAGGCGACTAATAAGAGGATGGAGTGGTTAGGCTCGGGGATCAGGTAGGGTCCCCAATCTGACACTCGCACCTGCGTATAATGGTACCGCGGGGATCAGGTGCCCTGGGAGGACTTTTCTGCAAAGGCAGAAAAGAACTCCTACCTGGTCACTTGGTGTTGGACTCGCGGGGGCATTGGTTAATAGCTCACATCGCTTAGAGCAAGACATCGGAGAGGAAGTTGATACATCGAAGATCAAACTTCCTCAAAACTGTCGACGTGTGAGTTGCGGTAAACAACTCGGACAAGAACCTGCATAGTTCCTAGGGAGTGGAAAGATCCCGCCTTATGCCGGAGGTTTCATAAAGTTTCTATCCTAAACTTGTGGAAATCGGCTACTTTGAATTAAAGTAAGAGTCACAGCTGTAGTACGATGACTATTGAACAAAAGTTCGAACGTTTGGATATACAGTGAGAGACACGTATCAATTTGCGAATTACTGAATAAAAGAGAAGAAGTTGAACGAGGACTACTGTCCCTAAGAGTCAAACCGTTGGTAAGCCGATAGGTTAGGAACAACGGACCCAGACTGACCTCTTTTTGGAAGGTACTTCCAATGGATTAACGCATTTCCCGCTGTCCCTATCTACTCCCCCCAGGGACGCAGGATTCCTGCGATGGGCATGGCGAACCCAGGGTCCCGAGCCACCTCAGGGAGGACCTTGGTCCCACGGGCAGTGACGTCTCC
The DNA here is from genome assembly GCA_032873175.1 of Leptopilina drosophilae. Taxonomy (NCBI): domain Eukaryota; kingdom Metazoa; phylum Arthropoda; class Insecta; order Hymenoptera; family Figitidae; genus Leptopilina; species Leptopilina drosophilae. The sequence goes on from CM065483.1 coordinate 42,414,450, forward strand.
GGCGTCACCCGAGTCAACCCCGTCCGTTGGGATTATAAGCGGACGCATCACATCACATGCTACCTGACTTCTCTAGGGGAGAGAGAATTTATTCACTCTACGGGGATTGGCAAGTCCCGAAGCCCTAGCTGGCAGTGCCGTATGGTCTGCGGCAAGTCTAATATCGAGGACTATCCGACAGGAGGACCTCGGTCCTGCGGGTGTGACGAACCCGGGATACCTCAGTCTTGAACGACTGTTCTCAGTGTCGTCGATTCGAATGGGACACACTGAGGGCAGCGCCGTGGTTGGGCCGGCATCAGAGAATAACTAATCCATCTAATCACAGAGCGTGTCGTAAGAGGCGACTAACGTGATATTTTATATTTATTTTTTTCATTTGAACGCAATACGCCTGTCTAGAACAGGCATGGTGAGACTACGGTTTGGAAGCAGAACCTCCGCGTGGTCCCCGCTGGTAGTGCACGAGGCTTGTCCTCGCTAATTCACTCCCACTTCTGTTGGGGTATTATCGGGGCCAATACGAATGCAACTAACTGCTTCTCCATTTTATTGGGCACCAGTCTTCTTGCATTCAGGGCAATGTCTATCTTTCGCCTAGGCTTGCCGTGGTTCGATGAGAGACCCCTTCTCTCGCAGAGCCGGTTAAAGGAATTCAATGCTATCTGAAGCGTTTTTCCAATCCCGACGTACCTAGCAAGTGGTGCAGGAATGTCATGTATAGAAGTCTTCGGGTTATAGTCCTAATGGACCCAGGCACCCGCATAGGTGCAAAAGAAAAAACCTATAAGAAGGGCACCAGAATTTTCTGGTGACCTTCTTTTCTTTTTGCAAAGATACAATGTTGTCCCTATCTTCTAACTCCGCTACGCCGGTTCCAAGCCCAAGACCTCACCTTGTAAGTTCGGGTGAGGGAGGAGGAGGAGTGGAGGAGACTCTGGACATACCAAGAGCGGTCCAGCAGCATGGATGTATATGCTAGGCGTGATGAACAAAGGAGATAGAAGACATGAGGAACCTGAAAGCTGTTTCTTTGGTTCAATGTAGCAAAGCAATGCGCATGGGAACTTTGTCATTTTGGTTCACCTATAAAAGCAATGCGCATGAGATGCAATTGGTACGGAAGTGTGGAACTGAATGCTATGGGATGTCATAATAATTATGACATCCCTTTTTTTATGCAAAATTCTGGAAAGCAATGCGCATGGGAACATTGTTATTTTGGTTCATTAATGAAAGCAAGGCACACGGTGTACCATTGGTGCAGAGGCGTGAAACTGAAGGCTAAAGGATGTCATACTGGATATGACATCCCCTTTTTTATGCAAATTTTGAAAGCAATGCGCACGAGGACTTTGACCAGTTGTGGGATCAGCGCTGGATGACTAGTAGGGTAGTTTAGTGTCTGGTTTCATTAACTGGTGCTACAGTGTGATGAAGATGATTGAGTAATGGAGAAAATCATATGGATTTCCTCCATATTTTTATACAAAAAACGAATAATGTCCCTATCTGAAAAGGGGAGGAATAGTAACACGCGCTTCATGTTTGCCTCCTACAAGATGCGTGGAGCGTAAGAGGAGGATGCCGGCTGGCTGTGGAGCCGGAAGCTTTTAAGTGACGGAGGGACTATCAGTATGAGAGGGTTCAGCGGATACACTGCGGGCACACCAGGCTGTCTTACAGTACACAGGCCCGGGGTGCCTTAACCAAGCATCCTGGCTGCCTGACCATGAGACAAAAATCTAGATGGGTCAGCAGTGACGCGTGGTGCACGTGTTAGTCCCTGCTGAAACTCTAACGGGGGCACCGCGGCGGCCACGATAAGACTGGATCTCTCCACGATCAAGGGAGTGGAAAGCCCAGTAGGCAAATGGCTTGAAGTCTTTCGACTTGTGCTCCAAGTATTTTATAGAATTTGGACTTAACAAAAAAATAAACTTATGAAATGACGGACAATAAAAATAGTAACGTTTGTGTGTCGATGGAGGGAGATGAGCTCCTAAGCTCAAGTGAAGGAAAGAGCCTGAGGAATGGCTCAGGTGGAGGATATGAGGCGAAAGGCAAAAGAGATACCTCAAGATTTAAAAGAACTTGTACTGAGCTGGACCAATCCTCTGACGAGGAAGGATACGATGCGTTGGCAAAAAGCGATCTGAAAATAACATACGTTCAAAATCTGAAAGAAGCGATTAGGAAATGTTGTGAGAACGATCCTTCTAAGCGGGTGTCGAAGGTGTTGACAACAGAGATAATGGGTCATGTTGGAGAATTGGCAAAAATGACATTCGAGCTACTAACAAGGAATGCGAACTGGAAAGGTGTGTCCGATAATAAGGATGCACAGATTACGGCTCTGAATAAGTAGCTAGATAAGGAGAAGGTAGCTCCGATGTCATATGCGACAATAACTAGTAAGGTCAACAATAAAATTCCACCGATAAGCGGAATGAGCAGGAGGGTTGGGAACTTGGCGCAAGTGGCAATTATATCTCCACCGGAGAATAGTCGAAAAGATGTCGAGGAAATAAAAAGAGAGATTATGGAGCGGATCGACCCAGGAAAAGAATGCATTAAGATCAAGGGCGTAAGAAAGAGGACAGATGGCAAGATCATAATTGAAACGGCCACTGCGGAAGACCTCGCTAAGGTAATCGAACACAAGATGTTAGCAGCTGGAGGATTTGTGGCAGCAAAGTCAGGGGCTATGAACCCAAAGTTTATTATATATGATATTCCGAGGAAATTGGAACCGGAGGTGTTAACAGACACTGTACTGAGGCAAAATGGTGAATTGCTAAATGGATACTCATCAGAATCACTGAAAAATGAATTTGCCCCAAAATTTAGAGTGGGCAAGAGAGACGGACCTTGTACTAACTGGGTGGTAGAGGTGTCCCCCCAGTTGAGGAATATGTTAAGGAATAGTGACAGAAACAGTTTATATATTAAGTGGCAATCTTGCAAGATCGAGGATTATCGAGGCGTAACACGTTGTTACAAGTGCCAACTATATGGGCATATTTCTCAATTTTGCAAGGAAGAAGAACAGACTTGTTCTTACTGTTCGAAGACGAAACATATTCATAGCAACTGCCCAGAGAAGCAGCGAAATGTACCGCCGACTTGCACGGCGTGCAGGAAGGATAAAAAGAAATCGGACCACTTGGGTAGTGACAAGTCTTGTCCAATGTACAAAATAGCGCTGGAGAGGATAAAAGCGAGAACGGATTACGGAGTTGGAGACAAGTAATCTGAAGCTATTGCAACTTAACGCTGCTAGAGCGATGAAAACGATGTCAGAAATTCGCTGTAAAGTACAGGAATATAAAATTCAGGTTCTGGCAATCCAGGAACCATACACGGTAAAGGGAAGGATAGCAAGTTTTGGAGGACAAACAAGAGTTATATCTGGAGAAAAGAGCGGAGAGAAGGCATGGGCAGGAATAGTGATATTTGACCCAAACATCGTGGTTATGCATCTCCAGCATCTTAGTGACTCGCATATCACATGCGCACAAATAGATAACGGTAAATCAGTGGTATACGTGATAAGCGGATATTTTCAGTACTCTTTGCCAATCGAACCTTTTATCGAGAGGCTAAGAACCGTAGTGAAAACACTCTACGGTAGGCATGTAATAATTTGTCTGGACGCGAATGCGCATTCATCGGCTTGGCATTCGGAGCAGTCGTCGCCTGAGAGCGAACTGTTAGAGGCTTTTATTGTGGAGATGAATTTGTTCGTGCTCAACGAACCCAATTCTCCTTATACGTACTACCGACCGGGTGGAGAATCTAACGTGGATGTTACTTTGGTTTCGGAATCGATAGTGAGAACGTTGGACAAGTGGACGGTTCAGGAAGACTGGACATCAAGTGATCATAACGCTATAACTTTTGAAGTTACAGATGACCCGCAGCAGGTGGTCTGCGAGGAGCGACTGGCAATCGAGAAATTTGTAACATTAAAGGCAAAATGGGAGTTGTTCGAAGCCGCATATTTGCGTAAGGTACCAGAGGCAAAAATTTGTATTAATGTTTATGAGGTAGTAACTCTAATAAAAGGAGTAAGGCGTGCTATGGTGGAAGCATGCAAGGAATCGATGCCTGTTAAAGGAAAGACGAGGAATTGCGCCAGATGGTGGAACAGTGACCTTACGACTAGTAAGAGAAAAGTCTACAGACTTAGAAGAAAGTTCCAAAGAGCACGAAAACTCAAAGATGAAGAGTTAACGAATACCAGGAGGCAATACTGTGAAGCAAAAAGGGAGTATAATAAATTGATCTATAAGACTAGAACAGAGAGTTGGAGGACATTTATAACGAGTGCAAGCACTGACCCGTGGGGATATGCGTACAAATTGAGCTGTAATAAGCTAAAAGGAATGGCGGCAATTAACGCCATGAGAAAGGGCGACGACTGACAAGATTAATCGCTTAATTTTATAGAATGTGACCATCTAGCTCCTCTCGTCAAAAAGAGGATGCGAGTCGTTCGACGCGAAAGGCAAAGGGAGCTAATCCCGGGCCGAGTCACGGCGGCAGAGCCAGGAGAATGTTCTCCTGGGCGAGTACCTCCACGTGATTTCCCTGGAAAGCCCTGCTGGGTGAACCAAACCTCGTAAATCTCTAAAAGAGAACTCCGCTTAGACTAATTTTTCCAACCGTTGGCAACCCTTTGGCGGTGGCTGTAGTGGTAAAAGATTGAGAAAGTAAGATAGACAAGAGGAAGTAAAGGGACTTAAGTTAAAGAAGATAGAAAAGCAAGGAAAGTTAAATGATGTGAAATATAGCAAGAAGTACGGAAGGCAGAAGAAAAAAGAACCAAAATGATCAAAAAGAAGAAAGAAGAGGATTTTCACAACTGCTGGTATTTCCACTTGGAGAAGGACCAGCAGAAATAGCAATAAGCTAACTAATGATCCATTATTATTATTATTGTTATTATTGTCCCTATCTACTAACTCCGCTACACCGGTCCCAAGCCCGGGACCCCACTTCGGTGGGGGAGGAGGAGGGGTAGCAGGGACTAGGTAAGAATATTATCTAGTAGGTTTGGCGCGCCTAATACTACCCTAACCAGGTATGGGTAAGCGCTGCTCATATCTGAATACCGTAATTTACAGGTGCACTTCAACGACCTCTGTAATGCGTGACAGGGGAACGTTGTGTACTTGTAATCCAGGGGCTGATGGGTCTGATGGGTGAGGGATACGAACAAGATGAATAACAAATTTAAAATAGCCTCGGAGAAAAATGGTGGTGGGTGTAAGGGATGCTTTCGGAAGGAGTGTGTTTGTCTAGATCGGGAAGATGTGTTGTCGAAGAGCGGGAGTGGCTCCTCTTGGGAGAGGCACTTACGCTCTCCGTTGCGTAAGACTGAGACTCGGAAGCGTACTAAGTCGTTAGGCGTGAGTAAGGAGCGGGAAACGAGCGATGAAGAGGGATGGAAAACGGTTAATGCGAAGAAGAGAGCTGAAGCGAAAATAAAAAAGGAGAGAAAGAAGAGAGAGAAGGAGCAGGAACAAGTGGAGAAGGAGCGAAAACGAATGGAGCAGGAGCGAGCGGAACAGGAACGAGCGGAACAGGAACGAGCGGAGCGGGAACGAGTGGAGCGGGAACGAGAGGAAGTACGACGGGAGCAGGAACGAGCGGAGTGGGAACGAGAGGAAGGACGGAAACGGGAACGAGCGGAACAGAAGCGACAGGGCAAGGAGAGGAGCCTGGAGAAGTAGAAGACATCGAAGGTGAATACAGCAGGTGAGAGTAGAATGGATGTGGATGAGCTGAGTGTGCGCGTTGGTGTGATTGATGTGCTGAGTGTGATGAAGAATGCAAGTGCGATTGTTAACGACGTTAGGGACGCGTTGGATGATTGTGAGGTTGGTCGCGAAGAATCGGATTCGGTTATGAAGGAGGTCAGGAGACTGGAAGAACTGGTCCGGAAGGTCTCCATGGAGAACGCGATGCTGCGGGGTAGGCCGATGGAGAGAGGAAAGTTCGAAGAATGCGTCAGCAAAGTCTCCGAAAGCGTTAACATCATGTGTGAAGCGGCAGAGAGAGAGTGAAGGAATGTGAGAGTGTAAGTGCTGCGAGCGTCGGGAAATCGAAGAGCGCGTCGAAGAGTTACGCGGTAATCGTTAGAGGAGTCAATGAAGAACTGACGGCGAGAAAAGTGAAGAGACGCATGAATGAGGCAATCGTCGACGAGGTGGATGTGCGCGTTAAGAAGTGAGACAAGCGAAAGACGGTGTCATTGTAGAAATGGCATCGGACAGTGAAAGGGGTTTTTTAACGAAGTGCTCGAACTTTCGTGAGGCGGGTTTACGGGTTGAGAAGCCCCGTACAATGGATCCGCGGGTGGTGATCTTCGATGTGCCAAACGAAATGACGGAGAACGAATTGTTAATGAACGTGTACGAAAAAAGTGTAAAGGACTTGATGAGTTTAGCGGAATTCAAACCGCGGACAAAAATAGTGAGACGGATGAGCAAAGAAGGAGAGAAAATCGGTAATGTGGTTGTCCAGTTACCACTAGTCTGTCGCGATAAACTGATAAGGGATGGTAGAGTGTATGTTGGTTGGGCATCATTCAGAGTGAAAGAATATGAGAACGTACTTCGGTGCTTCTGTTGCATGGGGTGCGGTCACAGAGTGAGAGAATGTAAAAATAAAAAATTGTGTTTCAAGCGCGGCAAAGAAGGACATGTAGCGACGGCCTGCAAAGCGTCAGAGAATTGCAGTAACTGTCAGGTGAGGGGTCTTCCGTCGGTGGGGCATAATGCCCTCTCACGCGATTGTCCCGAGTATGTTTGGAGATTGAATGTCCTCCGTACTCGGTGCAATAATGGATAACGTCCTTATCGCGAGTTCAATTATGTCGAGTGTGAGTGTGTTGCAGCTTAACTGCAATGGTGCGTCTGGTGTTATGAATGATCTGTTGGGGTATGTTCTTACGGAGGGCATACAAGTGTGCCTTCTTCAAGAACCATACTTTAATTTCGGTAGAGTGTGTAGTTTATCCTCGGGTCCAAGAGTGTTTGCGAGCGAGTCGGGCAAGACATGCGTTGCCGTGTTCGACGTAGATTATGAATGCATGGTTCTGGAAGAATGCAAGTTTAGGGACGGTGTATGTGTGTGGGTGAAGGGACAAATTGGGGAAGCTTATTTTGTTTCCTTATATTGCAGACCAAATGGGGATATGAATGAATGTATTAATTACCTTAATGTAGTGCTTCGCATGCTTCAAGGAAAACGCGTCTTAATTGGTATGGATGCCAACGCTTCCTCCGACCTTTGGCATAGTAAAGCCTTGGGTCGGAGTTGGCGAACATTGAATAGAGGGGAAAGGTTGTCTGATTGGATCCTGTGGAGGGACGTGTCTGTGTTGAATGAGCCGTCGCCCACTTATACCTTTAGTGGGCCGAACGGCCAGAGTGACATAGATGTGTCCCTCTAGAGGGGAGAAGAATGTTTGTTTGAATGGGATGTACTGGATGAGATTTGTATGAGTGATCACAACGTGATAAGAATAAAAGTGAGGGTGAACGTAAGTGAGGATGAAACACAAGTGATTGAATTGAAAAGATGTAACGATAAGAAGTGTGATTGAAATAAGTATGAGGTCCTCTGCTGCTGACTTTGGCTACGACCGGTACTCGGAGCTCTCAGCGGGGGACAAGGTGAGGAAAATGTATGAATGGATTGAGGAAGCAAATAATGAATATATGAAGAGAATTTGTCGGCGTGATAGGAATCGAGTGTTATGGTGGAATGAATGCTTAGAACGAAAGCGAAAAGAGGTAAGGAAGAAGAGAAAAACTTACCAGGATGAAATAAGAAGAACGGGTGATTTGGATAAAAGTAAATGGAATGAATGGAAAAGTTGTGTGAGAGAATATAAGCGAATGATGAAGGATGCAAAGGAGAATGATTGGCGTGAGTATGTTATTAAAGAGGGTTCCAGGAATCCCTGGAACCGTGTTTACAAGTTATGTATGGGTAAATTAGATAGGTATGGATTGGCTGGTATGAAAAGGAATGGAAGACTTACGAGAACATGGGAAGAAAGTGCGAATGTGCCGCCGACATTGATGATGTTGGCGGGGTGGCCGACCGCTTAGGTGGGGAGAATGTTATGTATGAATATAGTATGGATGAACTTAGTAGTGCTGTGCAGAAGATAAAATTGGGAAAGGCACCAGGGTATGATGGACTGACGAATGTGATGTGTTAATTATAGACGGTTTGGAAGGAATCAATGTTATTTAACTCAATGATGACAGAGAATTCCTATCTACGTGTTTATTATAAAGCTTACAAAAGAATACAAAATTCAACGACGCTACTCGTTATACTCGTTTACTTGAAACTAACTCCATGCTTCTGTTCACACGTACCCGATCACGCTTGCCTCGCAGAGCCCTCTCGCGTTACAATTTGTAAAATATTTAATAATATAATTTCACTTAGCATTTCAAACAGATGCTAAGGCACGTGTATAATGCAGTGCCTCAGTTTATGAAAGGTATGTACGACTCTTGTTTGAATGAGGGTGTCTTTCCCAAGGAGTGGAAGAAAGCTGGAGTGGTTGCTTCGTTGAAGAATGCTAGTAAGCCAAGATCAGACCCGGACTCTTACAGACCCATCAGTCTGTTAAGTGGTCTGGGTAAGATCTTGGAGCGAATGATGGTTGAGAGATTGTTAAGATGTATGGATGGAAAATGGAATGAATGTCAGTATGGATTTATGAAAGGGAAAAGTACGGAAGATGCGTGGTTGAAGTTAAAAGAAATAGTGAATGAATCTGATCGTAAGTATGTTATTGGTGTGTTTGTAGATTTTAAAGGCGCATTTAGCCATGTATTGTGGGATGTTGTGTTAGAAAAATTAATGAATGAAGCAAATTGTACGTCTAAAGATTTGAATATGTGGAAAAACTATTTTTATGAACGAATGGCGTGTATGACAAATGGAATAGATGAAGTTGTAAGAATAGCGGAGAGAGGTTGCCCACAGGGGTCTGTTTGTGGGCCCTCTGTGTGGAACCTCGGTATGAATGAATTGTTGAATCTGTTGAATGAATTAGGTGTGAAAGTAATAGCGTTTGCAGATGATTTGGTAGTGATTGTGGAAGGAGATACAAGGAATGCAGTGGAAGGTAGAGCGAGTGTTGTTATGAAACCAGTGTATGAATGGGGAAAGAAAATAGGAGTGGATGTGAATGATAGTAAAACGGTATGTATGGTACTTAAGGGGGGTCTACAAATGTTGAATCGAAAAGTGTATGTTGAAGTGAATGAGGATGACGTGCGTAAATTGAAGTTTGTTGATAGTTTTGAATATCTGGGCGTTTTGGTGAGTGTTGACATGAAACATAGAGTGCATGTGGACCGTATGAGAGGAAAAGTGAATGGTATTGTGGGTATGCTGCGTAGAGTGCTAAGGAAAGATTGGGGATTGAAAAGATGTGTAATAAGGCCGGTTATGAATGCGATGATGGTGCCTGCTGTGATGTATTGTGCGATTGCTTGGTATGAATTGGTGAAATTGAAAACTGTATGTCAGGAACTGAATAGATGTCAGCGTGTCTGTTTGTATGCATGTACAAGAGTGTGTCGGACGGTCTCAACGGTGGCGATGCAAGTCCTCTATGGATCGCTACCGTGGGACCTTGAATGCAAGAGAAGAGCGAATTGGTCAAAAGGTACGAAAGAATATTGAAATGAATGAAATTTATTTAGTGGCTGATGATGAAATGAATGAAGGAATAAATGTGATTGAGAGAAAGAAATTAGTAACTGAGAGAGCAAATGATGTATGGCAGGAAAGATGGAATGGTTGTACGAAAGGAAGGGTTACGTATGAATGGATAAGTGATGTTAGATTTGTGGGTAAGTGCAAAATGTTCGACCCAGGTCTGAAGGTAAGCTATCTACTGACGGGACACGGGAGCCTTACAGCGGTTCCACATGGAGTGACAATCGCAGCGTCGTTGCGATTGTCGTGCTCCCACCACTACTCCAAATTGTACGACACCAGTGATTCTCTATGCTGCGAGAAGCATGAATAGCGCAGTAGGGGAAATAAATTATTATTCTTTATAGAATAATTTCTTTCATTTAATTGCAATATTGTAATGCAAAAAAACATAATAAAATAATTATGTTTTTAGTAAGCGTACAAATTTAATAACAATTATAATAATTTTTTAGGTTAAGTCAAACTATTGAAATAATATTTTAATATTGTGTTTTTTGTTATTATAAATAAAATATTTTGCTAATGCTGGGTTGACACAAGACAGAGAAAGGCAGAGATTTTTATTAAATGTATTGGAAAAAATTAAATTTTTAGAATTCATAAGAAAATTCTGACTTTTGATGTCTGCCTTTTCTGTTTTCCTCATAAACTATTAAGTTACAGCAATTTCAATACTTTTCAGTATTTTTTTTTTAATTTTAATTTAAATTCCGTTAAAATTAGTTTCAATTTTAAAAATTTTAACACAATTCATTGAAAGAATTCAACTATCTTAATAAATATTAAATCTCTTTCGAGGAATTCAACTATTTTCAAAATTAAAAAAATATTCTCATTTCAATAATCTTTATAAATAGCAAAATTCTTCGCTGAAAATTATATAACATTTAGGAATTTTTATAAAATTCAATTATTCTCATAAATTCCAATATTCATTACAATAATTCAATTATTTTCAAAATTGATAAAATTATAAAAAAAAATTCAATTATTTTAAAACAAATCTAAAAAAATTGTCAACATTTCAATTTGCTCTATAAACAAGTGGCAATTTTTTTTAACAAAATTCAATTATTTTCAGGAATTTTAATAAAATTTATTGCAAAATTCAATTGTTTTCATAAAATTTAATTATTAAACAAGAATTTTTACAATATTATATACAAATTTTCAATTATTTAAAATAGTCCGTCGATTATTGTAAATCATTTTTCATTGTTACAGAAAATAAAACATAATAAAACGTTGCAATTTATTTGGAAAGAAATTAAAATGAATATTTATGTTCATTGGAGCACGTTCAAGTACTATCTATGAGCGAAATCTTCGTATTTGGATTAATATTAATACATTCTAAATAGAGAACTTTACGAGAGACACATATATTATTAATGTTAAAGAAACTAAATACTTGTTCATATAAACATTTCTTATATGTAAAATCACATTTCGTTGAATAAAATAAGAAAATTATAAAAGGAAATAAGATAGAATATAATTAATTTCTATGGTTTTAATAACATTTCAGCAATCCTATTCATCACAGCAGTGAAAACAGACCTTTTATTTTCTGGTTTTACTTTCCGAAATGCCTTAATCATTTCCTCTTCATATCCATCTAAAAATGTATTGCCCGATTGCACATTTTCTGATATATTATTTAGGACTTCTTGAAAAGTAATATTATTATTATTTTGATTAAATTCGCCAGTCACATTCGATGTATTCATTAGTTCTCTCTTCTCTTTATAATATGATGATGCTTCTTGGTTTAATTTTCTAAAATCATTGTTTACATCCTTGTAAATTTCATCCCTTATCTCCCAATTTTTTTTTGCTTTCTAGTAGCATTTTTTTAAAGGATGTAAGAAATAAACATGTTTATAATATACAGAATAATTCACTTATTAAGTACATAATATTTTCGTTTATTATTATTGTAAAATTATAATAAAATTTTTCACAAGATGTCATTATTCTCATAAGAAATAAAATTCTCTAGAGCAATTCAATTAATTTAATGACAATTTGAATAAAATTTCTCGAAAGAATACGCCTATTCATTTAAAATATTATTTTCAAGAATCTCAATGTAAATCAATTACTTTCAAAAATTTTAATAAAATTTCTATAAAAAAATCTATTATTTTCAGAAATTCTTCGAAACAATTATAAATTTTGAAATCCTTCTCAAAAATTAAATTATTTTCATAGATACTAAAATATTTCTGAGAAATTCAATTATTTTTAGAACTATTTATTTCAATTATTTTCAATAGTTTTAATAAAAAATAAATTTTTAACCATTCTGATATAAAATTCTTTGAAACAATTCAATTATTTTTGTTAATAATAAAATTCTTCTGAAAAATTACTATTTTTTTTGGCACAATTTTAATAACATTTGTAGAAAAAATTCAATTATTTTCAACATTTTTAGTTAAAATTATTAAAGCAAAACTTTATTTTATTCAAGAAATTGAAATATACTTTAAATATATTACTAATTATTAAATTTTTAATATAATGGGTATTTAATATATTAAATATATTTTAAAGAATTTTAATAAAAATCTTAGCAAGAATTAAATTATTTTCAGTACAATTTTCATAACATTTTCTCGAAAGAATACAATTATTTGAAAAAATGTTGATAAAATTCTTTAAATGAATTGAATTATGTTGAAACCTTTTTATAAGTACTTTACAAGAATTCAATTATTTTTATTAAATCGACAATTTCATTTTTTGAAAATATAATTAAAATCATCAATAGAATTTTTTAAAACTTGTTTAAATAATTCTAATTTTTGCAAAAGTTTAAAACATAAGTAAATTTTTTAGAAGAATTGTATTAAAATTGTGTTTATAATACTCGAATTCCTGATAAAAATTTATTGTTTATAAATATTATCAATTCTTTCTAAGAATTAAAAAAAAATAATTTAGTTTTTCCTGGAATTTAATTAAAACTGTACTTATTTAAAATAATTGAATTCTTTAATTGGATTATATTAAAATTTTTATAAATAATTGAACTTGTCTGTAAAATAAAATTATTTTTATAAATAATTAAATTTTCTCGGAGAATTCTTACAAGATTTTAAAAAATCATATAAATTTTCAAAGAAATCAATTTATAAAAAGTTAGTGCAATCCTCATAAGAATTTAATTATTTATATAAAAATAATTAAATATTTACGCAGATTTTTATTATTTATAAATTGACTAAAGAATTATATTTTCAAATTTTTCGTTAAATTTTCACAAGAATTCAATGATTTCCAGTACATTAATTAAAAAATTTTAAGCATTCAAAAAGAAAACTTTAAAAATGTTTTAAAACAAAATAAAACCTTGGATCAGTTATAAATATATATTTTTGACACGAAATAATTTTTAAATGATAATTGTGCAAAACATTATCAGTAAGGTAAATAGGAACCGAACATCTCATTTTCAATAATTACATGCGTATTTTTTTAAAATTGACTAACATGAAAGTCGTATTTTTTATCAATGAAATGGTTATTTTGAATTTTAGATAAAAATAGAAAAAAAATTTAAATATGAATTTAAATGAAATAGCTTGAATCAATTATATTTAAAAGTTTACAGGTTTTTCTCATTTTTTCTATGCAAAATAAAATAATTTCAATCAACTTAAAATTTTTGTAGTGTAGTGGAAATTTAATTAAGTGTGAAAAATTATCCTAAAAAATTATATATACGATAATGATTATTTACTCTATTAATTCTTTTTTAAATTCAACTCTTGTCTTATCTCCACATGCAACCTTTTGTTTTAAAACTGTTTCATTTCGTATGTCTTGTGCATAATTCTCGTCTTCTACAGCGCTCTCTACATCAAGTTGTACAGAATTCTGAAATTGCAATTGTGATTTTTTGCTTTTTATTTGCTGTAAATCATCATTCAGATCTTCTTCGTGGGTATCAATGTTATTTGACCTGTAAGGTGAAATAAATTTAAAAATTTATGCAAATATTAATAGTTAGTAATATACTAATAGATGAAATTATTATTTAATTTTATTTTAAATCTTAATTTTTGTACAATAAAAATTAATTCTGCACTAAAATATTTTTAAATGTATTTTCAAGACACTAGAAAAAAAAGAATATATAATTAAAATGATTACGCAATCGTTTCTTCACATAATTGTTCTTGCCATTCTATTCCAGTGGATGACTCTTGTGCAAAATTTGCGTTTTGAGCACCATATGTAACATTGTTACACTCAATTGTTGGTCACTCTTTTACAATTTCTGCTGGAATAGATATATTTGGCTCACAATTTAAATTTTGCGGTTTATAATTTACATTTTGGACTTCTTCTACTCCGCTTTTTTTAATTGCGCTGAAAACCTGTGAACTGAAACAAATTGATTAATGTTTTTTAAGAAGACAATTCATATTCGAAAAGTAATGTTAATTTCTTTGATCATTTAATACCTTTCTAAATTGCCTTTATGGAAAATGTGTGAATCAAGAAAACGCATATAATTCATGTACTTACATGAAACACCTTTCTTATGAGCTTTTACATAGCAGCTTCGCATGTTCGTCCAGCGATTAACCAATTCTTTTCTAACTACAAAGAAATTACAATTAGAAACTTTTTTATTTTTACATTTGTAGAGAAATAAATTATATATTTCAATGTAAAGTCAAAGAAATAAATTTGTTAACTAATATAAAAATGCCTACTTTCTTCTGCTAGTTTCTTAAACTGTTCTGGCTCATCTGAAAATTATAAATTTTTTAAATTTATCAAAATGAATTCATTTTAATATAGAAATGTTCATAAGTATAAAACATTGAACACAGGTAAAAAAAATATCAGGATTATTAGTAAAATATAGATAATTTAAAATGTTATAATTACAGCTAACAAATTAAAGCATAGCTTGTTTTTACTTTTTTACAATCTTGAATAATTGCTATGCAATAAATATTTTTGTGACACACTGTAAAGAAAGATGCCTGAAAAGCACATTTTTTCAGGTTATGTTAGTGCAATTTTTATCTTAATTCAAATTTTCTGTTTAGTTGTGTGAAATTTACATCAGTTTTCATTATTTATTTTTTATGTATTAAATACTTATACGCATGACTTGATTATATTAAGAGTTTATTCCCTTTGTGTATTTTCATTCAAGAAATTACAAATGAAAAAATGCAATTTTGTCTTTGTCAGGCACTTTTCTTATTAACGTTAACAATAAATTTTAAATATTTTTACTAACCAGACAATGTTGGATAATAACCTTGTTCAAGAAAAGTAATTAATATGTTATTCCAAGTTGCATTTCTTATTTCTGTACTACACCGTTTCCTTTCATATAGGCATTGATATTGTTGAACGCATTGTATAAGAAAAATGTCTTTTTTATCAGTTTCTGGATTTTGAGACATATTGCATTGAACGATTGGAAAAATTTTAATAAAAGTTTAATATTATAATTTAGAATTCTACAATGAAAACCGAAAAAACCCAAGTAAACGCACTGAATGCAACTAACCAGAGATAGGTAGCTGAAAAACAGAGATACTGTGCATGGTTTTTTTTCTAATATTGCACTACCTGTCTCTGATCATCATGGCTGTATGTATAAGGCTTCATACCTTCAGGTCGTTGCCAATGTCTATTTTTGCCGTTCGCCCCGGGTTAAAACTGTGTAAACTTTGGTCCAATCACCTATAACATTCTATTGGATGCACCAATTAAAATTAGCCTGATGTTAACTGGGGGCGAACGACGAAAACAACCAGTGTTACATACCGTGTTGGTTACTTGGTTGCACTTAACCCATGATTATAAAAATTAAGAAGAAGTGCACTACCTGTTTTGCTCCTATCCATCCCTGTTGTTTACTTTGTGATCTCTTAAGTTTTTAAGTATTTTAATCTTATAATATTTATTATATTTTTTTGTTGATTGTATGGAATGAAAAATGAATGTAAATCAAGAGAATTGTAAAAAAGATATTTTCCTAATACAATGTGTTCAGAAACACCTATGTCTATATAAGAAGAAACGGTGTAGTATAGAAATGAGAAGAAGAGCTTGGGAAAAAATATCAGTCTCTTTCTTAGAAGAAGGTTATTATCAAATATTGTCAGGTGAATACAAGTTTTAAAATAAATTCTGTTCTGCATATGTGTAATTAAAGAACGTTTCTCTTAACATTTTCATATGAATTTCTTTTTATTCAAGACTTTTCATACAAGAATTAACAATTTTCAGTATTATGAGTATCTGTTTTTTCTAAGAATAATATTAAAACTTTTTACAATTATTTGTTTTTAAATACTTGTATGATTTGTAATTTTCAGATGAAGATCCACAACAGTTTAAAATAGATATAGCAAATAGTATGTATTTTGTATAAAACTTTAAAATAAAAGAAAAATACAAATATTTAATTTTTGAAATATAATTTATAAAAATTTTATAAACAGTATATAAAAATTATCAAAAAAGTTTAAAAATCAAATCATTTTTATTTGCTTCAAATATACTTCTTTAGCGTGTCTTTATATTTTTAAAAATTAGAAGCAGAAAACATTTTTTTATATTTAAAATTAAAGTAACCAAAAAAACAACTTATTTAATACTAGTTCTATAAAATGTGTTCTGTTTATATGTATAATACATGTTTTAAAAATTATAAAATAATTAATAACAATAGGGGACAATAGGGGAGTGGGTCAAACCGTCGAGGTGTCAATATTCCCGGAATGTCGAAATTGTAAAAAGTGTTGTTTACAAATTTGAAACAACCATGTGTTACTTTTTTTCAATTTTACATTTTTCACTTGTGCTTATGCAACCAATTCGCAAAGGTAATAATGTTAAAAGAAATTAACGTTATTTTTCAAATATTATTATCTTTGTAAAAACAATTAAAATAATTTATTTCAGTTCACATGTTTCAGGAATGATTGAAGAAAGCAGAGTAGAAGTATCACTGAATGAAAATTCAACTTCTACTGCAGTAGAAATACAAAGAATGGAATTGGAAAATGTGGGTTTCGATCCACAAAAATTAAATTTCATTTCTAATGCATCTATTGTACAAAACTCAAATTTTTTACAAGATTCATCCACTGGAATAGAGTTGTAAGAACAGTTAATTGAAGATACGATTGCGTAATTATTTAAATTATATATTTTTGTTTTTCTTATGTCTTGAGAACACAGTAAAAAATGTTTACATTATTAAACTTTATTATACAAATCTTACAGGGCGAAAAATATTGCTACTTACAAAGAAGATGTAAATTGTAATTTGCAGCAAATAGAGACAGTTCTAAAACAAAAGGTTACATTTAAAGATGGAACAGGAGATAAAGTTGATAAAGAATTAATGAAATAAGTAATTCATATTGTAGAGACAGACATTTAGGACAATTTTCACATTTACTTTACTGTAGCTACGCCATAAATATTGTAAGATTATTAAAATTATTTTCTTTTCCGATAAAAAACCCTGTTAAATTTATTTTAACGATTATGAAGTCACAGTTTTAATGGAACTTTACAATGATTCAATTGCCCTTAACATGTTAACAAATTTGCTTCTAGTTTCTTTTAAATTCTCATTTAAATTTTCTTTCTATTTTCATCTAAAATTTAAAGCAACAATAAATTTAATTTATAAAAAACAATTTTCTACATTGGTTATTTTTAAAAAAATATATGTACTACATTGAAAATAAGATGTCTGTTTCTATTTACACGAGCTGTATTTTCTTTCATAAAAAAATTTATTGTTCAATTAACTATAAGCAATTATACGCACAGTATTAAATTATGCTCACCATAAATGTTTCTCTATTATAAATAATATTTATCTATTTATCAATTTACCAAACATTAACACAAACCATTTTTGTTATAAAAACGTTATGAAAGGGCATTCACAACGTTAGTGTTTGCAAAAATCGTTGAGAATATTTTCCATGACAAAAATATATTGTTAAAATTAAAATATTTTTTAACTTTGATTTGTTAATAGCGCTATAAGATACCTTTTTCATAACAAATCCTATAAATTTAATTAGCAAATGAAATTCTACTTTACCTTTCCGTATATATATATATATATATATATATATATATATATATATATATATATATATATATATATATATATATAACTAATGAAAAATTACTTACATAAAAAAATTTCATTTCATTTACATTTTTATCTGAAATATTCAAAATAATTTACAATTTTATTGCGTTTGTTATTTATGAAGGTAATTGATACTGACTGTAATAAATACAAAAATCTTTTGTTTATTCTTTGATGTCATTTGAATTGATGGAATATTACTAAAAGTATTAAAATATTTTTATTTTCTTATTTTCAATTTATTGAAACTAAAGTTTCAGTGAATTAGAAAAAGAACTCGTTGCGTTCGTTGGAGAAAAAAAAATGAAAAATTCAGTAAGAAGAAACAGAATCGTCAGATTAGAGAAAATATTACTGTTCGCCAAAGTGACATAACAAATTTACCTTCAACTTCAACCGTAGCGGATGCTATAGAAATCGAAGACTTCATGCAAAGATATGTCTATAGAAGAACGTATATTGATTATTATGCATCTTCTAGAAATTGGCCATTAAAATCAATTAAAATGAAAGAATATTTAAGATTCAAGAATGAAAACTCTGTTATCACAAGAGATTCAATTAATGAAGTTAAATTGAAAGTAAAACATTGCCTAACCAAAGATAATCATGTTAACCAAGAAAAGATTCATGAAGGGATAATTACGTAATTATTACATTTTACTTATTATTACAATTTCTTTTTTCTTTTAAAATTGACAACATTGTAAATCTGCTTAAAATTAAACACATGTATTGTTATGTATATGAACGTCCACATGAAAAGAGCCCATTTTGGCACTATTGAACATATCTATATGGTCGAATTCCTAGAAAAATTTTGAGCGGTCACATAACTTTTTTGGTAAAAAATTTGATAAGTTATAGAATTTCAAAGTTGAGAATACCAAAAACCTTATCTCGAGAAAAACATAATTGAAGATTGTGATTCAAATTACGTGTGATATCTTTGATTCCTCTGGAAAGTTATTCAAATAATAATTGTTTCCAGTCCAGGGCACCTTACAGATGAAAAATCAAGAGGTTTTAAATTTCTTTTCCCCCTTCATTTCGAAAAACGAAATACTTTTGCAAAAGACAGACAAAATGGGCCCTACCCATGTGGACGTCCACATATGTATTGCTTTTATACTGCTATAAAGCTAAAAAATTTCATTTTAGATTATTGTGCATTTGAATTTAGTATATTCCATTCAAATTTTTTATACCTTTGAACATATTATGGTTAATGTTAATTTTTCGTTTATATATATATATATATATATATATGTATCGGCAGTTTCCACGACCGGCACTTTTGATTACTTTAAATAATGCATTTAGTACCCCAAAATCGAACTATATAAAAATAAATGCAATTAAAGTAATATTTTTATGAAAAAAGCAAATTCTTCCATATAAAGGTGGATTCCACAACCAACTGTTTGCACCGCCTTCCCGATAAGTCCTCCCCCCATATTCTGACATCTTGACTACCCCTAACTTAAGAAACGCCCCGGTCGTGTAATCAACCACAGTGTAACAAACAATCGTTCCATTTAAATAAAATAAACTTACAAAAAAAATAAAGAAGATAATAAGCTAAACTAAATACATAATCATAATCATCAAAAACGGAAACAAATCAGCTATTTAAATTAGGGATCAAATTACATATTACCTTTACCAAACAAAATTTTTTACGGTCGTGGTTTCATCCACAATGTACATGCCGCTAATATGATAAAAAAATAAAGAAAGTATTAAAATTTAAAAAATTCATTATTTTATTCATGAACAAGTGAAAAGAAAGGTATTAAATAAATCAAATTCAAAAATAAAATTTACACAAATGAAACAATCACGTGTTTCAGATTAAAGCAAATATTTATATTACTGCAAATCTTTGCAACTTTTAACGGATGGTAAATTAAAACTTTTCTTCTTATAAAGCAAAAGCCTATTAATTTAAATGGTACTGTCAGATGTCTTAAAAATTACGATTTTTAACTTTTAAGAAAATCAGGTGTCTCGGCAATCTTAAATTTGTTATCGCTATAAAACATAAAAATTGTTATTATTTTTATGATGTAGAAGTTCAATAGTTTGTACTGTAGTGGTGGATTCCACGACCAGGACCATATAGTCTGACACATATGCCAAGTTATATTTGATGCGATTGTATTATAGAGATGAAATATCTCAAAAAATTTGGATTTTAAACTTTTAAAAGAAACAGGTCTCTGGGCAAACATTAAATTTATTATAAGTATAAAACAATAAAAAATGTTACTACTTTTTTGATTTGGAAATACAATAATTTGTACTGTAGTGGTGGATTTCACGACCACGACCCTAAAGTCTGACACATATGTCAAATTATATTTGATGGGATTCTTAAATAGAGATCAAATGTCTTAAAAATTAAGTATTTATACTTTTAATAGAAACAGGTGTCTTGGAAAATCTTAAATTTGTTATCGGCATAAAACAAGAAAAATTGTTATTATTTTTATGATGCAGAAGTTCAATAGTTTGTACTGTAGTGGTGGATTCCACGACCACGACCCTAATGTTCAAAACATTTGTCAAGTTATAATTGATGGTATTTGATTTGATATTATCTTACAAAATTTAAATTTTTAACTTTTAAGAGAATCAGGTGTCTTGGACAATCTTAAATTTGTTATCGGCATAAAACAAGAAAAATTGTTATTATTTTTATGATGCAGAAGTTCAATAGTTTGTACTGTAGTGGTGGATTCCACGACCACGATCCAAAAGTCTGACACATATGTCAAGTTCTATTTGGTGGGATTGTATTATATAGATTAGATGTCTAAAACAATTATGTATTTAAACTTTTAAAAGAAACAGGTGTCTTGGAAAATCTTAAATTTGTTATCGGCATAAAACAAGAAAAATTGTTATTATTATTATTAGGTAGAAGTACAATAATTTGTACTGCAGTGGTGGATTTCACGACCACGACCCTAAAGTCTGAAACATATGTCAAGTTCTATTTGGTGGGATTGTATTATATAGATTAGATGTCTAAAACAATTATGTATTTAAGCTTTTAAAAGAAACAGTTCTCTTGGAAAATCTTAAATTTGTTATCGGCATAAAACAAGAAAAATTGTTATTATTTTTATAAGGTAGAAGTACAATAATTTCTACTGTAGTGGTAAATTGCACGACCACGACCATATAGTCTGACACATATGTCAAGTTCAATTTGGTGGGATTGTATTATATAGATTAGATGTCTAAAACAATTATGTATTTAAACTTTTAAAAGAAACAGGTCGCTTGGAAATCTTAAATTTGTTAACTGTATAAAACAATAAAAATTATTATTTTTATAAGGTAGAAGTACAATAATTTCTACTGTAGTGGTAAATTGCACGACCACGACCATATAGTCTGACACATACGTCAAGTTCGATTTGGTGGGATTGTATTATAGAGATTAGATGTCTAAAACAATTATGTATTAAAACTTTTAAAAGAAACAGGTGTCTTGGAAAATCTTAAATTTCTTATCGGTATAAAACAATAAAAATTGTTATTACTTTTATAAGGTAGAAGTACAATAATTTCTACTGTAGTGGTGGATTCCACGACCACGACCCTAAAGTCTGACACATATGTCAAGTTCTATTTGGTGGGATTGTATTATAGAGATTAGATGTCTAAAACAATTATGTATTTAAGCTTTTAAAAGAAGCAGTTCTCTTGGAAAATCTTAAATTTGTTATCGGCATAAAACAAGAAAAATTGTTATTATTTTTATGATGCAGAAGTTCAATAGTTTGTACTGTAGTGGTGGATTCCACGACCACGACCCTAAAGTTCGAAACATTTGAAAAGTTATAATTGATGGTATTTGATTTGATATTATTATAGATGTCTTACAAAATTAAAATTTTTAGCTTTTAAGAAAAACAGGTCTCTGGTCAAATCTTAAATTTAGTTATAAGTATAAAACAATAAAAATTGTTACTAATTTTGTGATGTAGAAGTACAATCATTTGTACTGTGTGGTGGATTCCACGACCACGATCCTAAAGTCTGACACATATGTCAAGTTCTATTTGGTGGGATTGTATTATATAGATTAGATGTCTAAAACAATTATGTATTTAAACTTTTAAAAGAAACAGGTCGCTTGGAAATCTTAAATTTGTTAACGGTATAAAACAATAAAAATTGTTATTATTTTTATAAGGTAGAAGTACAATAATTTCTACTGTAGTGGTAAATTGCACGACCACGACCATATAGTCTGACACATATGTCAAGTTCAATTTGGTGGGATTGTATTATAGAGATTAGATGTCTAAAACAATTATGTATTTAAACTTTTAAAAGAAACAGGTGTCTTGGAAAATCTCAAATTTCTTATCGGTATAAAACAATAAAAATTTTTATTACTTTTATAAGGTAGAAGTACAATAATTTCTACTGTAGTGGTGGATTCCACGACCACGACCCTAAAGTCTGACACATATGTCAAGTTCTATTTGGTGGGATTGTATTATAGAGATTAGATGTCTAAAACAATTATGTATTTAAGCTTTTAAAAGAAACAGGTCGCTTGGAAATCTTAAATTTGTTAACGGCATAATACAATAAAAATTATTATTTTTATAAGGTAGAAGTACAATAATTTCTACTGTAGTGGTAAATTGCACGACCACGACCATATAGTCTGACACATATGTCAAGTTCAATTTGGTGGGATTGTATTATAGAGATTAGAAGTCTAAAACAATTATGTATTTAAACTTTTAAAAGAAAGAGGTCGCTTGGAAATCTTAAATTTGTTAACCGTATAAAACAATAAAAATTGTTATTATTTTTATAAGGTAGAAGTACAATAATTTCTACTGTAGTGGTAAATTGCACGACCACGACCATATAGTCTGACAAATATATGTCAAGTTCTATTTGGTGGGATTGTATTATAGAGATTAGATGTCTAAAACAATTATGTATTTAAGCTTTTAAAAGAAACAGTTCTCTTGGAAAATCTTAAATTTGTTATCGACATAAATCAAGAAAAATTATTATTATTATTATTATTAGGTAGAAGTACAATAATTTGTACTGCAGTGGTGGATTTCACGACCACGACCCTAAAGTCTGACACATATGTCAAGTTCTATTTGGTGGGATTGTATTATATAGATTAGATGTCTAAAACAATTATGTATTTAAACTTTTAAAAGAAACAGTTCTCTTGGAAAATCTTAAATTTGTTATCGACATAAAACAAGAAAAATTATTATTATTATTATTAGGTACAAGTACAATAATTTGTGCTGTAGTGGTGGATTCCACGACCACGACCCTAAAGTTCGAAACATTTGAAAAGTTATAATTGATGGTATTTGATTTGATATTATTATCGATGTGTTACAAAATTAAAATTTTTAGCATTTAAGAAAAACAGGTCTCTGGTCAAATCTTAAATTTAGTTATAAGTATAAAACAATAAAAATTGTTACTAATTTTGTGATGTAGAAGTACAATCATTTGTACTGTGTGGTGGATTCCACGACCACGATCCTAAAGTCTGACACATATGTCAAGTTCTATTTGGTGGGATTGTATTATATAGATTAGATGTCTAAAACAATTATGTATTTAAACTTTTAAAAGAAACAGGTCGCTTGGAAATCTTAAATTTGTTAACGGTATAAAACAATAAAAATTGTTATTATTTTTATAAGGTAGAAGTACAATAATTTCTACTGTAGTGGTAAATTGCACGACCACGACCATATAGTCTGACACATATGTCAAGTTCAATTTGGTGGGATTGTATTATATAGATTAGATGTCTAAAAAAATTATGTATTTAAACTTTTAAAAGAAACAGGTCGCTTGGAAATCTTAAATTTGTTAACCGTATAAAACAATAAAAATTATTATTTTTATAAGGTAGAAGTACAATAATTTCTACTGTAGTGGTAAATTGCACGACCACGACCATATAGTCTGACACATACGTCAAGTTCGAGTTGGTGGGATTGTATTATAGAGATTAGATGTCTAAAACAATTATGTATTAAAACTTTTAAAAGAAACAGGTGTCTTGGAAAATCTTAAATTTCTTATCGGTATAAAACAATAAAAATTGTTATTACTTTTATAAGGTAGAAGTACAATAATTTCTACTGTAGTGGTGGATTCCACGACCACGACCCTAAAGTCTGACACATATGTCAAGTTCTATTTGGTGGGATTGTATTATAGAGATTAGATGTCTAAAACAATTATGTATTTAAGCTTTTAAAAGATACAGTTCTCTTGGAAAATCTTAAATTTGTTATCGGCATAAAACAAGAAAAATTGTTATTATTTTTATGATGCAGAAGTTCAATAGTTTGTACTGTAGTGGTGGATTCCACGACCACGACCCTAAAGTTCGAAACATTTGAAAAGTTATAATTGATGGTATTTGATTTGATATTATTATAGATGTCTTACAAAATTTAAATTTTTAGCTTTTAAGAAAAACAGGTCTCTGGTCAAATCTTAAATTTAGTTATAAGTATAAAACAATAAAAATTGTTACTAATTTTGTGATGTAGAAGTACAATCATTTGTACTGTGTGGTGGATTCCACGACCACGATCCTAAAGTCTGACACATATGTCAAGTTCTATTTGGTGGGATTGTATTATATAGATTAGATGTCTAAAACAATTATGTATTTAAACTTTTAAAAGAAACAGGTCGCTTGGAAATCTTAAATTTGTTAACGGTATAAAACAATAAAAATTGTTATTATTTTTATAAGGTAGAAGTACAATAATTTCTACTGTAGTGGTAAATTGCACGACCACGACCATATAGTCTGACACATATGTCAAGTTCAATTTGGTGGGATTGTATTATATAGATTAGATGTCTAAAACAATTATGTATTTAAACTTTTAAAAGAAACAGGTCGCTTGGAAATCTTAAATTTGTTAACGGTATAAAACAATAAAAATTGTTATTATTTTTATAAGGTAGAAGTACAATAATTTCTACTGTAGTGGTAAATTGCACGACCACGACCATATAGTCTGAAACATATGTCAAGTTCAATTTGGTGGGATTGTATTATATAGATTAGATGTCTAAAACAATTATGTATTTAAACTTTTAAAAGAAACAGGTCGCTTGGAAATCTTAAATTTGTTAACTGTATAAAACAATAAATATTATTATTTTTATAAGGTAGAAGTACAATAATTTCTACTGTAGTGGTAAATTGCACGACCACGACCATATAGTCTGACACATACGTCAAGTTCGATTTGGTGGGATTGTATTATAGAGATTAGATGTCTAAAACAATTATGTATTAAAACTTTTAAAAGAAACAGGTGTCTTGGAAAATCTTAAATTTCTTATCGGTATAAAACAATAAAAATTGTTATTACTTTTATAAGGTAGAAGTACAATAATTTCTACTGTAGTGGTGGATTCCACGACCACGACCCTAAAGTCTGACACATATGTCAAGTTCTATTTGGTGGGATTGTATTATAGAGATTAGATGTCTAAAACAATTATGTATTTAAGCTTTTAAAAGATACAGTTCTCTTGGAAAATCTTAAATTTGTTATCGGCATAAAACAAGAAAAATTGTTATTATTTTTATGATGCAGAAGTTCAATAGTTTGTACTGTAGTGGTGGATTCCACGACCACGACCCTAAAGTTCGAAACATTTGAAAAGTTATAATTGATGGTATTTGATTTGATATTATTATAGATGTCTTACAAAATTTAAATTTTTAGCTTTTAAGAAAAACAGGTCTCTGGTCAAATCTTAAATTTAGTTATAAGTATAAAACAATAAAAATTGTTACTAATTTTGTGATGTAGAAGTACAATCATTTGTACTGTGTGGTGGATTCCACGACCACGATCCTAAAGTCTGACACATATGTCAAGTTCTATTTGGTGGGATTGTATTATATAGATTAGATGTCTAAAACAATTATGTATTTAAACTTTTAAAAGAAACAGGTCGCTTGGAAATCTTAAATTTGTTAACGGTATAAAACAATAAAAATTGTTATTATTTTTATAAGGTAGAAGTACAATAATTTCTACTGTAGTGGTAAATTGCACGACCACGACCATATAGTCTGACACATATGTCAAGTTCAATTTGGTGGGATTGTATTATATAGATTAGATGTCTAAAACAATTATGTATTTAAACTTTTAAAAGAAACAGGTCGCTTGGAAATCTTAAATTTGTTAACGGTATAAAACAATAAAAATTGTTATTATTTTTATAAGGTAGAAGTACAATAATTTCTACTGTAGTGGTAAATTGCACGACCACGACCATATAGTCTGAAACATATGTCAAGTTCAATTTGGTGGGATTGTATTATATAGATTAGATGTCTAAAACAATTATGTATTTAAACTTTTAAAAGAAACAGGTCTCTTGGAAATATTAAATTTGTTAACGGTATAAAACTATAAAAATTGTTATTATTTTTATAAGGTAGAAGTACAATAATTTCTACTGTAGTGGTAAATTGCACGACCACGACCATATAGTCTGACACATATGTCAAGTTCGATTTGGTGGGATTGTATTATAGAGATTAGATGTCTAAAACAATTATGTATTAAAACTTTTAAAAGAAACAGGTGTCTTGGAAAATCTTAAATTTCTTATCGGTATAAAACAATAAAAATTGTTATTACTTTTATAAGGTAGAAGTACAATAATTTCTACTGTAGTGGTGGATTCCACGACCACGACCCTAAAGTCTGACACATATGTCAAGTTCTATTTGGTGGGATTGTATTATAGAGATTAGATGTCTAAAACAATTATGTATTTAAGCTTTTAAAAGATACAGTTCTCTTGGAAAATCTTAAATTTGTTATCGGCATAAAACAAGAAAAATTGTTATTATTTTTATGATGCAGAAGTTCAATAGTTTGTACTGTAGTGGTGGATTCCACGACCACGACCCTAAAGTTCGAAACATTTGAAAAGTTATAATTGATGGTATTTGATTTGATATTATTATAGATGTCTTACAAAATTTAAATTTTTAGCTTTTAAGAAAAACAGGTCTCTGGTCAAATCTTAAATTTAGTTTTAAGTATAAAACAATAAAAATTGTTACTAATTTTGTGATGTAGAAGTACAATCATTTGTACTGTGTGGTGGATTCCACGACCACGATCCTAAAGTCTGACACATATGTCAAGTTCTATTTGGTGGGATTGTATTATATAGATTAGATGTCTAAAACAATTATGTATTTAAACTTTTAAAAGAAACAGGTCGCTTGGAAATCTTAAATTTGTTAACGGTATAAAACAATAAAAATTGTTATTATTTTTATAAGGTAGAAGTACAATAATTTCTACTGTAGTGGTAAATTGCACGACCACGACCATATAGTCTGACACATATGTCAAGTTCAATTTGGTGGGATTGTATTATATAGATTAGATGTCTAAAACAATTATGTATTTAAACTTTTAAAAGAAACAGGTCGCTTGGAAATCTTAAATTTGTTAACGGTATAAAACAATAAAAATTGTTATTATTTTTATAAGGTAGAAGTACAATAATTTCTACTGTAGTGGTAAATTGCACGACCACGACCATATAGTCTGAAACATATGTCAAGTTCAATTTGGTGGGATTGTATTATATAGATTAGATGTCTAAAACAATTATGTATTTAAACTTTTAAAAGAAACAGGTCGCTTGGAAATCTTAAATTTGTTAACTGTATAAAACAATAAATATTATTATTTTTATAAGGTAGAAGTACAATAATTTCTACTGTAGTGGTAAATTGCACGACCACGACCATATAGTCTGACACATACGTCAAGTTCGATTTGGTGGGATTGTATTATAGAGATTAGATGTCTAAAACAATTATGTATTAAAACTTTTAAAAGAAACAGGTGTCTTGGAAAATCTTAAATTTCTTATCGGTATAAAACAATAAAAATTGTTATTACTTTTATAAGGTAGAAGTACAATAATTTCTACTGTAGTGGTGGATTCCACGACCACGACCCTAAAGTCTGACACATATGTCAAGTTCTATTTGGTGGGATTGTATTATAGAGATTAGATGTCTAAAACAATTATGTATTTAAGCTTTTAAAAGATACAGTTCTCTTGGAAAATCTTAAATTTGTTATCGGCATAAAACAAGAAAAATTGTTATTATTTTTATGATGCAGAAGTTCAATAGTTTGTACTGTAGTGGTGGATTCCACGACCACGACCCTAAAGTTCGAAACATTTGAAAAGTTATAATTGATGGTATTTGATTTGATATTATTATAGATGTCTTACAAAATTTAAATTTTTAGCTTTTAAGAAAAACAGGTCTCTGGTCAAATCTTAAATTTAGTTTTAAGTATAAAACAATAAAAATTGTTACTAATTTTGTGATGTAGAAGTACAATCATTTGTACTGTGTGGTGGATTCCACGACCACGATCCTAAAGTCTGACACATATGTCAAGTTCTATTTGGTGGGATTGTATTATATAGATTAGATGTCTAAAACAATTATGTATTTAAACTTTTAAAAGAAACAGGTCGCTTGGAAATCTTAAATTTGTTAACGGTATAAAACAATAAAAATTGTTATTATTTTTATAAGGTAGAAGTACAATAATTTCTACTGTAGTGGTAAATTGCACGACCACGACCATATAGTCTGACACATATGTCAAGTTCAATTTGGTGGGATTGTATTATATAGATTAGATGTCTAAAACAATTATGTATTTAAACTTTTAAAAGAAACAGGTCGCTTGGAAATCTTAAATTTGTTAACGGTATAAAACAATAAAAATTGTTATTATTTTTATAAGGTAGAAGTACAATAATTTCTACTGTAGTGGTAAATTGCACGACCACGACCATATAGTCTGAAACATATGTCAAGTTCAATTTGGTGGGATTGTATTATATAGATTAGATGTCTAAAACAATTATGTATTTAAACTTTTAAAAGAAACAGGTCGCTTGGAAATCTTAAATTTGTTAACTGTATAAAACAATAAAAATTATTATTTTTATAAGGTAGAAGTACAATAATTTCTACTGTAGTGGTAAATTGCACGACCACGACCATATAGTCTGACACATACGTCAAGTTCGATTTGGTGGGATTGTATTATAGAGATTAGATGTCTAAAACAATTATGTATTAAAACTTTTAAAAGAAACAGGTGTCTTGGAAAATCTTAAATTTCTTATCGGTATAAAACAATAAAAATTGTTATTACTTTTATAAGGTAGAAGTACAATAATTTCTACTGTAGTGGTGGATTCCACGACCACGACCCTAAAGTCTGACACATATGTCAAGTTCTATTTGGTGGGATTGTATTATAGAGATTAGATGTCTAAAACAATTATGTATTTAAGCTTTTAAAAGATACAGTTCTCTTGAAAAATCTTAAATTTGTTATCGGCATAAAACAAGAAAAATTGTTATTATTTTTATGATGCAGAATTTCAATAGTTTGTACTGTAGTGGTGGATTCCACGACCACGACCCTAAAGTTCGAAACATTTGAAAAGTTATAATTGATGGTATTTGATTTGATATTATTATAGATGTCTTACAAAATTTAAATTTTTAGCTTTTAAGAAAAACAGGTCTCTGGTCAAATCTTAAATTTAGTTATAAGTATAAAACAATAAAAATTGTTACTAATTTTGTGATGTAGAAGTACAATCATTTGTACTGTGTGGTGGATTCCACGACCACGATCCTAAAGTCTGACACATATGTCAAGTTCTATTTGGTGGGATTGTATTATATAGATTAGATGTCTAAAACAATTATGTATTTAAACTTTTAAAAGAAACAGGTCGCTTGGAAATCTTAAATTTGTTAACGGTATAAAACTATAAAAATTGTTATTATTTTTATAAGGTAGAAGTACAATAATTTCTACTGTAGTGGTAAATTGCACGACCACGACCATATAGTCTGACACATATGTCAAGTTCGATTTGGTGGGATTGTATTATAGAGATTAGATGTCTAAAACAATTATGTATTTAAACTTTTAAAAGAAACAGGTGTCTTGGAAAATCTCAAATTTCTTATCGGTATAAAACAATAAAAATTGTTATTACTTTTATAAGGTAGAAGTACAATAATTTCTACTGTAGTGGTGGATTCCACGACCACGACCCTAAAGTCTGACACATATGTCCAGTTCTATTTGGTGGGATTGTATTATAGAGATTAGATGTCTAAAACAATTATGTATTTAAGCTTTTAAAAGAAACAGTTCTCTTGGAAAATCTTAAATTTGTTATCGGCATAAAACAAGAAAAATTGTTATTATTATTATTATTAGGTAGAAGTACAATAATTTGAACTGCAGTGGTGGATTTCACGACCACGACCCTAAAGTCTGACACATATGTCAAGTTCTATTTGGTGGGATTGTATTATATAGATTAGATGTCTAAAACAATTATGTATTTAAACTTTTAAAAGAAACAGGTCGCTTGGAAATCTTAAATTTGTTAACGGTATAAAACTATAAAAATTGATATTATTTTTATAAGGTAGAAGTACAATAATTTCTACTGTAGTGGTAAATTGCACGACCACGACCATGTAGTCTGACACATATGTCAAGTTCTATTTGGTGGGATTGTATTATATAGATTAGATGTCTAAAACAATTATGTATTTAAACTTTTAAAAGAAACAGGTCGCTTGGAAATCTTAAATTTGTTAACGGTATAAAACTATAAAAATTGTTATTATTTTTATAAGGTAGAAGTACAATAATTTCTACTGTAGTGGTAAATTGCACGACCACGACCATATAGTCTGACACATATGTCAAGTTCTATTTGGTGGGATTGTATTATAGAGATTAGATGTCTAAAACAATTATGTATTTAAACTTTTAAAAGAAACTGTTCTCTTGGAAAATCTTAAATTTGTTATCGACATAAAACAAGAAAAATTATTATTATTATTATTAGGTAGAAGTACAATAATTTGTACTGCAGTGGTGGATTTCACGACCACGACCCTAAAGTCTGACACATATGTCAAGTTCTATTTGGTGGGATTGTATTATAGAGATTAGATGTCTAAAACAATTATGTATTAAAACTTTTAAAAGAAACAGGTGTCTTAGAAAATCTTAAATTTCTTATCGGTATAAAACAATAAAAATTGTTATTACTTTTATAAGGTAGAAGTACAATAATTTCTACTGTAGTGGTGGATTCCACGACCACGACCCTAAAGTCTGACACATATGTCAAGTTCTATTTGGTGGGATTGTATTATTGAGATTAGATGTCTAAAACAATTATGTATTTAAGCTTTTAAAAGAAACAGGTCGCTTGGAAATCTTAAATTTGTTAACGGTATAAAACAATAAAAAATTGTTATTATTTTTATAAGGTAGAAGTACAATAATTTCTACTGTAGTGGTGGATTCCACGACCACGACCCTAAAGTTCGAAACATTTGAAAAGTTATAATTGATGCTATTTGACTTGATATTATTATCGATGTCTTACAAAATTAAAATTTTTAGCTTTTAAGAAAAACAGGTCTCTGGTCAAATCTTAAATTTTGTTATAAGTATAAAACAATAAAAATTGTTACTAGTTTTGTGATGTAGAAGTACAATAATTTGTACTGTGTGGTGGATTCCACGACCACGATCCTAAAGTCTGACACATATGTCAAGTTCTATTTGGTGGGATTGTATTTTATAGATTAGATGTCTAAAACAATTATGTATTTAAACTTTTAAAAGAAACAGGTCGCTTGGAAATCTTAAATTTGTTAACGGTATAAAACAATAAAAATTGTTATTATTTTTATAAGGTAGAAGTACAATAATTTCTACTGTAGTGGTAAATTGCACGCCCACGACCATATAGTCTGACACATATGTCAAGTTCAATTTGGTGGGATTGTATTATAGAGATTAGATGTCTAAAACAATTATGTATTTAAACTTTTAAAAGAAACAGGTGTCTTGGAAAATCCTAAATTTGTTATCGGCATAAAACAAGAAAAATTGTTATTATTATTATTATTAGGTAGAAGTACAATAATTTGAACTGCAGTGGTGGATTTCACGACCACGACCCTAAAGTCTGACACATATGTCAAGTTCTATTTGGTGGGATTGTATTATATAGATTAGATGTCTAAAACAATTATGTATTTAAACTTTTAAAAGAAACAGGTCGCTTGGAAATCTTAAATTTGTTAACGGTATAAAACTATAAAAATTGTTATTATTTTTATAAGGTAGAAGTACAATAATTTCTACTGTAGTGGTAAATTGCACGACCACGACCATATAGTCTGACACATATGTCAAGTTCTATTTGGTGGGATTGTATTATAGAGATTAGATGTCTAAAACAATTATGTATTTAAACTTTTAAAAGAAACAGGTGTCTTGGAAAATCTTAAATTTGTTATCGGCATAAAACAAGAAAAATTGTTATTATTATTATTAGGTAGAAGTACAATAATTTGTACTGTGTGGTGGATTCCACGACCACGATCCTAAAGTCTGACACATATGTCAAGTTCTATTTGGTGGGATTGTATTTTATAGATTAGAT
Organism: Leptopilina drosophilae; assembly: GCA_032873175.1. Classification (NCBI taxonomy): domain Eukaryota; kingdom Metazoa; phylum Arthropoda; class Insecta; order Hymenoptera; family Figitidae; genus Leptopilina; species Leptopilina drosophilae. Next base: position 42,447,013 of record CM065483.1, read on the forward strand.
GTCTAAAACAATTATGTATTTAAACTTTTAAAAGAAACAGGTCGCTTGGAAATCTTAAATTTGTTAACGGTATAAAACAATAAAAATTGTTATTATTTTTATAAGGTAGAAGTACAATAATTTCTACTGTAGTGGTAAATTGCACGCCCACGACCATATAGTCTGACACATATGTCAAGTTCAATTTGGTGGGATTGTATTATAGAGATTAGATGTCTAAAACAATTATGTATTTAAACTTTTAAAAGAAACAGGTGTCTTGGAAAATCCTAAATTTGTTATCGGCATAAAACAAGAAAAATTGTTATTATTATTATTATTAGGTAGAAGTACAATAATTTGAACTGCAGTGGTGGATTTCACGACCACGACCCTAAAGTCTGACACATATGTCAAGTTCTATTTGGTGGGATTGTATTACATAGATTAGATGTCTAAAACAATTATGTATTTAAACTTTTAAAAGAAACAGGTCGCTTGGAAATCTTAAATTTGTTAACGGTATAAAACTATAAAAATTGTTATTATTTTTATAAGGTAGAAGTACAATAATTTCTACTGTAGTGGTAAATTGCACGACCACGACCATATAGTCTGACACATATGTCAAGTTCTATTTGGTGGGATTGTATTATAGAGATTAGATGTCTAAAACAATTATGTATTTAAACTTTTAAAAGAAACAGGCGTCTTGGAAAATCTTAAATTTGTTATCGGCATAAAACAAGAAAAATTGTTATTATTATTATTAGGTAGAAGTACAATAATTTGTACTGCAGTGGTGGATTTCACGACCACGACCCTAAAGTTCGAAACATTTGAAAAGTTATAATTGATGCTATTTGACTTGATATTATTATCGATGTCTTACAAAATTAAAATTTTTAGCTTTTAAGAAAAACAGGTCTCTGGTCAAATCTTAAATTTTGTTATAAGTATAAAACAATAAAAATTGTTACTAGTTTTGTGATGTAGAAGTACAATAATTTGTACTGTGTGGTGGATTCCACGACCACGATCCTAAAGTCTGACACATATGTCAAGTTCTATTTGGTGGGATTGTATTTTATAGATTAGATGTCTAAAACAATTATGTATTTAAACTTTTAAAAGAAACAGGTCGCTTGGAAATCTTAAATTTGTTAACGGTATAAAACAATAAAAATTGTTATTATTTTTATAAGGTAGAAGTACAATAATTTCTACTGTAGTGGTAAATTGCACGCCCACGACCATATAGTCTGACACATATGTCAAGTTCAATTTGGTGGGATTGTATTATAGAGATTAGATGTCTAAAACAATTATGTATTTAAACTTTTAAAAGAAACAGGTGTCTTGGAAAATCCTAAATTTGTTATCGGCATAAAACAAGAAAAATTGTTATTATTATTATTATTAGGTAGAAGTACAATAATTTGAACTGCAGTGGTGGATTTCACGACCACGACCCTAAAGTCTGACACATATGTCAAGTTCTATTTGGTGGGATTGTATTATATAGATTAGATGTCTAAAACAATTATGTATTTAAACTTTTAAAAGAAACAGGTCGCTTGGAAATCTTAAATTTGTTAACGGTATAAAACTATAAAAATTGTTATTATTTTTATAAGGTAGAAGTACAATAATTTCTACTGTAGTGGTAAATTGCACGACCACGACCATATAGTCTGACACATATGTCAAGTTCTATTTGGTGGGATTGTATTATAGAGATTAGATGTCTAAAACAATTATGTATTTAAACTTTTAAAAGAAACTGTTCTCTTGGAAAATCTTAAATTTGTTATCGACAGAAAACAAGAAAAATTATTATTATTATTATTAGGTAGAAGTACAATAATTTGTACTGCAGTGGTGGATTTCACGACCACGACCCTAAAGTCTGACACATATGTCAAGTTCTATTTGGTGGGATTGTATTATAGAGATTAGATGTCTAAAACAATTATGTATTAAAACTTTTAAAAGAAACAGGCGTCTTGGAAAATCTTAAATTTCTTATCGGTATAAAACTATAAAAATTGTTATTATTTTTATAAGGTAGAAGTACAATAATTTCTACTGTAGTTGTAAATTGCACGACCACGACCATATAGTCTGACACATATGTCAAGTTCTATTTGGTGGGATTGTATTATAGAGATTAGATGTCTCAAACAATTACGTATTTAAACTTTTAAAAGAAACAGGTCGCTTGGAAATCTTAAATTTGTTAACGGTATAAAACTATAAAAATTGTTATTATTTTTATAAGGTAGAAGTACAATAATTTGTACTGCAGTGGTGGATGTCACGACCACGACCCTAAAGTCTGACACATATGTCAAGTTCTATTTGGTGGGATTGTATTATAGAGATTAGATGTCTAAAACAATTATGTATTAAAACTTTTAAAAGAAACAGGCGTCTTGGAAAATCTTAAATTTCTTATCGGTATAAAACAATAAAAATTGTTATTACTTTTATAAGGTAGAAGTACAATAATTTCTACTGTAGTGGTGGATTCCACGACCACGACCCTAAAGTCTGACACATATGTCAAGTTCTATTTGGTGGGATTGTATTATAGAGATTAGATGTCTAAAACAATTATGTATTTAAGCTTTTAAAAGAAACAGGTCGCTTGGAAATCTTAAATTTGTTAACGGTATAAAACAATAAAAATTATTATTTTTATAAGGTAGAAGTA
>CM065483.1:42449757-42486900 GCA_032873175.1 Leptopilina drosophilae
TTATAAGGTAGTAAAAAAAGTACAATAATTTCTACTGTAGTGGTAAATTGCCACGACCACGACCATATAGTCTGACACATTATGTCAAGTTCTATTTGGTGGGATTGTATTATAAGAGATTAGATGTCTAAAACAATTATGTATTTAAGCTTTTAAAAGAAACAGGTCACTTGGAAATCTTAAATTTGTTAACGGTATAAAACTATAAAAATTGTTATTATATTTATAAGGTAGAAGTACAATAATTTCTACTGTAGTGGTAAATTGCACGACCACGACCATATAGTCTGACACATATGTCAAGTTAGATTATTGGGGTGGGATTGTATTATAGAGATTAGATGTCCTAAAACAATTATGTATTTAAACTTTTTAAAAGAAACAGGTCGCCCTGGAAATCTAAAATTTCTTATCGGTATAAAACAATAAAAATTGTTATTATTTTTATAAGGTACAATAATTTCCTACTGTAGTGTGTAAATTGCACGACCACGACCCATATAGTCCTGACACATATGTCCAAGTTTCTATTTGGTGGGATTTTTTGTATTATAGAGATTAGATGTCTAAAACAATTTATGTATTTAGGCTTTTAAAAGAAACAGGTGTCTTGGAAAATCTCAAATTTTCTTATCGGTCTAAAACAAAAAAAAATTAATTATTACTTTTATAAGGTAGAAGTACAATAATTTCTAACTGTAGTGGTGGATTCCACGACCAACGACCCTAAAGTTCAAAACATTTGAAAAGTTATAATTGATGGTATTTGATTTGATATTATTATCGATGTCTTACAAAATTAAAATGTTTAGCTTTTAGAAATAACAGGTCTCTGGTCAAATCTTAAATTTTGTTATAAGTATAAAACAATAAAAATTGTTTACTAATTTTGTGATGTAGAAGTACAATAATTTATACTGTGTGGTGGATTCCACGACCACGATCCTAAAGTCTGACCACATATGTCAAAGTTCTATTTGGTGGGATTGTATTTTTATAGATTAGATGTCTAAAACAATTATGTATTTAAACTTTTAAATGGAAACAGGTTCGCTTGGAAATCTTAAATTTGTTAACGTATAAAACAAGAAAAATTATTATTATTATTATTAGGTAGAAGTACAATAATTTGTACTGCAGTGGTGGATTCCACCAACCACGACCCTAAAGTCTGACACATAATGTCAAGTTCTATTTGGTGGGATTGGTATAATAGAGATTAGACGTCTAAAACAATTAAGTTATTTAAACTTTTAAAGAAACAGGTCGCTTGGAAATCTTAAATTTCTTATCGGTATAAAACAATAAAAATTGTTATTATTTTTATAAGGTAGAAGTACAATAATTTCTACTGTAGTGGTAAATTGCACGAACCCACGACCATTATAGTCTGACATATATGTCAAGTTTCTATTTGGTGGGATTGTATTATAGAGATTAGATGTCTAAAACAATTATGTATTTAAGCTTTTAAAAGAAACAGGTCGCTTGGAAATCTTTAAATTTGTTAACGGTATAAAAACTATAAAAAATTGTTATTATTTTTATAAAGGTAGAAGTACAATAATTTCTACTGTAGTGGTAAATTGCACGACCACGACCATATAGTCTGACACATATGTCAAGTTTCTATTTGGTGGGATTGTATTATAAAGAATTAGATGTCTAAAACAATTTATGTATTTAAGCTTTTAAAAAGAAACAGGTGTCTTGGAAAAATCTCAAATTTCTTATCGGTATAAAACAATAAAAATTGTTATTACTTTTATAAGGTAGAAGTACAATAATTTCTACTGTAGTGGTGGATTCACGACCACGACCCTAAAGTCTGACACATATGTCCAGTTCTATTTGGTGGGATTGTATTATAGAGATTGAGATTGTCTAAAACAATTATGTATTTAAGCTTTTAAAAGAAACAGTTTCTCTTGGAAAATCTTAAATTTGTTATCGTCCATAAAACAAGAAAAATTTTTATTATTATTATTATTAGGTAGAAGTACAATAATTTGAACTGCAGTGGTGATTTCACGACCACGACCCTAAAGTCTGACACATATGTCAAGTTCTATTTGGTGGGATTGTATTATATATAATTAGATGTCTAAAACAATTATGTATTTAAAACTTTTAAAAGAAACAGGTCGCTTGGAAATCTTAAATTTTGTTAACGGTATAAAACTATAAAAATTGTTATTATTTTTATAAGGTTAGAAGTACAATAATTTCTACTGTAGTGGGTAAATTGCACGACCACGACCATATAGTCCTGACACATATTGTCAAGTTCCTATTTGGTGGGATTGTAATTATAGAGATTAGATGTCTAAAACAATTATGTATTTAAACTTTTAAAAGAAACAGTTCTCTGGAAAATCTTAAATTTGTTATCGACATAAAACAAGAAAAATTATTATTATTATTATTATTAGGTAGAAGTACAATAATTTGTACTGTAGTGGTGGATTTCACGACCACGACCCTAAAGTCTGACACATATGTCAAGTTTTATTTGATGGGATTGTATTATAGATATTAGATGTCTAAAACAATTATGTATTTAAGCTTTTAAAAGAAACAGGTCGCTTGAAATCTTAAATTTGTTAACGGTATAAAAACTATAAAAATTGTTCTTACTTTTATAAGGTAGAAGTACAATAATTTCTACTGTAGTGGTGGATTCCACGACCACGACCATATAGTCTGACACATACGTCAAGTTCGATTTGGTGGGATTGTATTATAGAGATTAGATGTCTAAAACAATTATGTATTTAAGCTTTTAAAAAAAAAGTTCTCTTGGAAAATCTTAAATTTGTTATCGGCATAAAACAAGAAAAATTGTTATTAATTTTTATAATGCAGAAGTACAATAGTTTTGTACTGTATTGGTGGATTCCACGACCACGACCCTAAAGTTCGAAACATTTGAAAAGTTATAATTGAATGTATTTGGATTTGATATTATTATCGATGTCTTACAAAATTAAAATGTTTAGCTTTAAGAATAACAGGTCTCTGGTCAAATCTTAAATTTTGTTATAAGTATAAAACAATAAAAATTGTTACTAATTTTGTGATGTAGAAGTACAATAATTGGTACTGTGTTGGTGGATTCCACGACCACGATCCTAAAGTCTGACACATATGTCCAAGTTCTATTTGGTGGGATTGTATTATAGGAGATTAGACGTCTAAAACAATTATGTATTTTAAACTTTTTAAAAGAAAACAGGTCGCTTGGAAATCTTAAATTTCTTATCGGTATAAAACAATAAAAAATTGTTTATTATTTTTATAAGGTAGAAGTACAATAATTTCTACCTGTAGTGGTAAATTGCACGACCACGAACCATATAGGTCTGACACATATGTCCAAGTTCTATTTGGTGGGATTGTATTATTAGAGATTAGATGTCTAAAACAATTATGTATTTAAGCTTTTAAAAAGAAACAGGTCGCTTGGAAATCTTAAATTTGTTAACGGTATAAAACTATAAAAATATTGTTATTATTTTTATAAGGTAGCAGTACAATAATTTCTACTGTAGTGGTAAATTGCACGACCACGAACCATATAGTCTGACACATATGTCAAGTTCGATTTGGTGGGATTGTATTATAGAGATTAGATGTCTAAAACAATTAATGTATTTAAACTTTTAAAAGAAACAGGTCGCTTGGAAATTCTTAAATTTCTTATCGGTATAAAACAATAAAAAATTGTTATTATTTTTATAAGGTAGAAGTACAATAATTTCTACTAGTAGTGGTAAATTGCACGACCTCACGACCATATAGTCTGACACATATGTCAAGTTCTATTTGGTGGGATTTTATTATAGAGATTAGATGTCTAAAACAATTATGTATTTAAGCTTTTAAAAGAAACAGGTGTCTTGGAAAATCTCAAATTTCTTATCGGTATAAAACAATAAAAATTGTTATTACTTTTATAAGGTAGAAGTACAATAATTTCTACTGTAGTGGTGGATTCCACGAGCACGACCCTAAAGTCTGACACATATGTCCAAGTTCTATTTGGTGGGATTGTATTATAGAGTATTAGATGTCTAAAACAATTAAGTATTTAAGCTTTTAAAAGAAACAGTTCTCTTGGAAAATCTTAAATTTGTTATCGGCATAAAACAAGAAAAATTGTTATTATTATTATAATTAGGTAGAAGTACAATAATTTGAACTGCAGTGGTGGATTTCACGACCACGACCCTAAATTCTGACACATATGTCAAGTGTTTTTTGGTGGGATTGTATTATATAGATTAGATTGTCTAAAACAATTATGTATTTAAAACTTTTAAAAGAAACAGGTCGCTTGGAAATCTTAAATTTGTTAACGGTATAAAACTAAAAAAAATTGGTTATTATTTTTAATAAGGTAAGAAGTACAATAATTTCTACTGTAGTGGTAAATTGCACGACCACGACCATATAGTCTGACACATATGTCAAGTTCGATTTGGTGGGATTGTATTATAGAGATTAAATGTCTAAAACAATTATGTATTAAAACTTTTAAAAGAAACAGGTGTCTTGGAAAATCTTAAATTTCTTATCGGTATAAAACAATAAAAATTGTTATTACTTTTATAAGGTAGAGGTACAATAATTTCTACTGTAGTGGTGGATTCCACGACCACGACCCTAAAGTCTGACACATATGTCAAGTTCTATTTAGTGGGATTGTATTATTGAGATTAGATGTCTAAAACAATTATGTATTTAAGCTTTTAAAAGAAACAGTTTTCTTGGAAAATCTTAAATTTGTTATCGGCATAAAACAAGAAAAATTGTTATTATTTTTATGATGCAGAAGTTCAATAGTTTGTACTGTAGTGGTGGATTCCACGACCACGACCCTAAAGTTCGAAACATTTGAAAAGTTATAATTGATGCTATTTGATTTGATATTATTATCGATGTCTTACAAAATTAAAATTTTTAGCTTTTAAGAAAAACAGGTCTCTGGTCAAATCTTAAATTTTGTTATAAGTATAAAACAATAAAAATTGTTACTAATTTTGTGATGTAGAAGTACAATAATTTGAACTGCAGTGGTGGATTTCACGACCACGACCCTAAAGTCTGACACATATGTCAAGTTCTATTTGGTGGGATTGTATTATATAGATTAGATGTCTAAAACAATTATGTATTTAAACTTTTAAAAGAAACAGGTCGCTTGGAAATCTTAAATTTGTTAACGGTATAAAACTATAAAAATTGTTATTATTTTTATAAGGTAGAAGTGCAATAATTTCTACTGTAGTGGTAAATTGCACGACCACGACCCTATATTCTGACACATATGTCAAGTTCTATTTGGTGGGATTGTATTATAGAGATTAGATGTCTAAAACAATTATGTATTTAAACTTTTAAAAGAAACAGTTCTCTTGGAAAATCTTAAATTTGTTAACGGTATAAAACAAGAAAAATTATTATTATTATTATTATTATTATTATTAGGTAGAAGTACAATAATTTGTACTGCAGTGGTGGATTTCACGACCACGACCCTAAAGTCTGACACATATGTCAAGTTTTATTTGGTGGGATTGTATTTTATAGATTAGATGTCTAAAACAATTATGTATTTAAACTTTTAAAAGAAACAGGTCGCTTGGAAATCTTAAATTTGTTAACGGTATAAAACAAGAAAAATTATTATTATTATTATTAGGTAGAAGTACAATAATTTGTACTGCAGTGGTGGATTCCACAACCACGACCCTAAAGTCTGACACATATGTCAAGTTCTATTTGGTGGGATTGTATAATAGAGATTAGACGTCTAAAACAATTATGTATTTAAACTTTTAAAAGAAACAGGTCGCTTGGAAATCTTTAATTTGTTAACGGTATAAAACAATAAAAATTATTATTTTTATAAGGTAGAAGTACAATAATTTCTACTGTAGTGGTAAATTGCACGACCACGACCATATAGTCTGACACATATGTCAAGTTCGATTTGGTGGGATTGTATTATAGAGATTAGATGTCTAAAACAATTATGTATTTAAGCTTTTAAAAGAAACAGGTCGCTTGGAAATCTTAAATTTGTTAACCGTATAAAACAATAAAAATTGTTATTATTTTTATAAGGTAGAAGTACAATAATTTCTACTGTAGTGGTAAATTGCACGACCACGACCCTATATTCTGACACATATGTCAAGTTCTATTTGGTGGGATTGTATTATATAGATTAGATGTCTAAAACAATTATGTATTTAAACTTTTAAAAGAAACAGTTCTCTTGGAAAATCTTAAATTTGTTATCGACATAAAACAAGAAAAATTATTATTATTATTATTATTATTAGGTAGAAGTACAATAATTTGTGCTGTAGTGGTGGATTCCACGACCACGACCCTAAAGTTCGAAACATTTGAAAAGTTATAATTGATGGTATTTGATTTGATATTATTATCGATGTCTTACAAAATTAAAATTTTTAGCTTTTAAGAAAAACAGGTCTCTAGTCAAATCTTAAATTTTGTTATAAGTATAAAACAATAAAAATTGTTACTAATTTTGTGATGTAGAAGTACAATAATTTGTACTGCAGTGGTGGATTTCACGACCACGACCCTAAAGTCTGACACATATGTCAAGTTCTATTTGGTGGGATTGTATTATATAGATTAGACGTCTAAAACAATTATGTATTTAAACTTTTAAAAGAAACAGGTCGCTTGGAAATCTTAAATTTGTTAACGGTATAAAACAAGAAAAATTATTATTATTATTATTATTAGGTAGAAGTACAATAATTTGTACTGCAGTGGTGGATTTCACGACCACGACCCTAAAGTCTGACACATATGTCAAGTTCTATTTGGTGGGATTGTATTATATAGATTAGACGTCTAAAACAATTATGTATTTAAACTTTTAAAAGAAACAGGTCGCTGGGAAATCTTAAATTTGTTAACGGTATAAAACAAGAAAAATTATTATTATTATTATTAGGTAGAAGTACAATAATTTGTACTGCAGTGGTGGATTTCACGACCACGACCCTAAAGTCTGACACATATGTCAAGTTCTATTTGGTGGGATTGTATTATAGAGATTAGACGTCTAAAACAATTATGTATTTAAACTTTTAAAAGAAACAGGTCGCTTGGAAATCTTAAATTTCTTATCGGTATAAAACAATAAAAATTGTTATTACTTTTATAAGGTAGAAGTACAATAATTTCTACTGTAGTGGTAAATTGCACGACCACGACCATATAGTCTGACACATATGTCAAGTTCTATTTGGTGGGATTGTATTATAGAGATTAGATGTCTAAAACAATTATGTATTTAAGCTTTTAAAAGAAACAGGTCACTTGGAAATCTTAAATTTGTTAACGGTATAAAACTATAAAAATTGTTATTATTTTTATAAGGTAGAAGTACAATAATTTCTACTGTAGTGGTAAATTGCACGACCACGACCATATAGTCTGACACATATGTCAAGTTAGATTTGGTGGGATTGTATTATAGAGATTAGATGTCTAAAACAATTATGTATTTAAACTTTTAAAAGAAACAGGTCGCTTGGAAATCTTAAATTTCTTATCGGTATAAAACAATAAAAATTGTTATTATTTTTATAAGGTAGAAGTACAATAATTTCTACTGTAGTGGTAAATTGCACGACCACGACCATATAGTCTGACACATATGTCAAGTTCTATTTGGTGGGATTGTATTATAGAGATTAGATGTCTAAAACAATTATGTATTTAGGCTTTTAAAAGAAACAGGTGTCTTGGAAAATCTCAAATTTCTTATCGGTCTAAAACAAAAAAAATTATTATTACTTTTATAAGGTAGAAGTACAATAATTTCTACTGTAGTGGTGGATTCCACGACCACGACCCTAAAGTTCGAAACATTTGAAAAGTTATAATTGATGGTATTTGATTTGATATTATTATCGATGTCTTACAAAATTAAAATGTTTAGCTTTTAAGAATAACAGGTCTCTGGTCAAATCTTAAATTTTGTTATAAGTATAAAACAATAAAAATTGTTACTAATTTTGTGATGTAGAAGTACAATAATTTATACTGTGTGGTGGATTCCACGACCACGATCCTAAAGTCTGACACATATGTCAAGTTCTATTTGGTGGGATTGTATTTTATAGATTAGATGTCTAAAACAATTATGTATTTAAACTTTTAAATGAAACAGGTCGCTTGGAAATCTTAAATTTGTTAACGGTATAAAACAAGAAAAATTATTATTATTATTATTAGGTAGAAGTACAATAATTTGTACTGCAGTGGTGGATTCCACAACCACGACCCTAAAGTCTGACACATATGTCAAGTTCTATTTGGTGGGATTGTATAATAGAGATTAGACGTCTAAAACAATTAAGTATTTAAACTTTTAAAAGAAACAGGTCGCTTGGAAATCTTAAATTTCTTATCGGTATAAAACAATAAAAATTGTTATTATTTTTATAAGGTAGAAGTACAATAATTTCTACTGTAGTGGTAAATTGCACGACCACGACCATATAGTCTGACACATATGTCAAGTTCTATTTGGTGGGATTGTATTATAGAGATTAGATGTCTAAAACAATTATGTATTTAAGCTTTTAAAAGAAACAGGTCGCTTGGAAATCTTAAATTTGTTAACGGTATAAAACTATAAAAATTGTTATTATTTTTATAAGGTAGAAGTACAATAATTTCTACTGTAGTGGTAAATTGCACGACCACGACCATATAGTCTGACACATATGTCAAGTTCTATTTGGTGGGATTGTATTATAAAGATTAGATGTCTAAAACAATTATGTATTTAAGCTTTTAAAAGAAACAGGTGTCTTGGAAAATCTCAAATTTCTTATCGGTATAAAACAATAAAAATTGTTATTACTTTTATAAGGTAGAAGTACAATAATTTCTACTGTAGTGGTGGATTCCACGACCACGACCCTAAAGTCTGACACATATGTCCAGTTCTATTTGGTGGGATTGTATTATAGAGATTAGATGTCTAAAACAATTATGTATTTAAGCTTTTAAAAGAAACAGTTCTCTTGGAAAATCTTAAATTTGTTATCGTCATAAAACAAGAAAAATTTTTATTATTATTATTATTAGGTAGAAGTACAATAATTTGAACTGCAGTGGTGGATTTCACGACCACGACCCTAAAGTCTGACACATATGTCAAGTTCTATTTGGTGGGATTGTATTATATAGATTAGATGTCTAAAACAATTATGTATTTAAACTTTTAAAAGAAACAGGTCGCTTGGAAATCTTAAATTTGTTAACGGTATAAAACTATAAAAATTGTTATTATTTTTATAAGGTAGAAGTACAATAATTTCTACTGTAGTGGTAAATTGCACGACCACGACCATATAGTCTGACACATATGTCAAGTTCTATTTGGTGGGATTGTATTATAGAGATTAGATGTCTAAAACAATTATGTATTTAAACTTTTAAAAGAAACAGTTCTCTTGGAAAATCTTAAATTTGTTATCGACATAAAACAAGAAAAATTATTATTATTATTATTATTAGGTAGAAGTACAATAATTTGTACTGTAGTGGTGGATTTCACGACCACGACCCTAAAGTCTGACACATATGTCAAGTTTTATTTGGTGGGATTGTATTATAGATATTAGATGTCTAAAACAATTATGTATTTAAGCTTTTAAAAGAAACAGGTCGCTTGGAAATCTTAAATTTGTTAACGGTATAAAACTATAAAAATTGTTCTTACTTTTATAAGGTAGAAGTACAATAATTTCTACTGTAGTGGTGGATTCCACGACCACGACCATATAGTCTGACACATACGTCAAGTTCGATTTGGTGGGATTGTATTATAGAGATTAGATGTCTAAAACAATTATGTATTTAAGCTTTTAAAAAAAAAGTTCTCTTGGAAAATCTTAAATTTGTTATCGGCATAAAACAAGAAAAATTGTTATTATTTTTATAATGCAGAAGTACAATAGTTTGTACTGTATTGGTGGATTCCACGACCACGACCCTAAAGTTCGAAACATTTGAAAAGTTATAATTGATGGTATTTGATTTGATATTATTATCGATGTCTTACAAAATTAAAATGTTTAGCTTTTAAGAATAACAGGTCTCTGGTCAAATCTTAAATTTTGTTATAAGTATAAAACAATAAAAATTGTTACTAATTTTGTGATGTAGAAGTACAATAATTGGTACTGTGTGGTGGATTCCACGACCACGATCCTAAAGTCTGACACATATGTCAAGTTCTATTTGGTGGGATTGTATTATAGAGATTAGACGTCTAAAACAATTATGTATTTAAACTTTTAAAAGAAACAGGTCGCTTGGAAATCTTAAATTTCTTATCGGTATAAAACAATAAAAATTGTTATTATTTTTATAAGGTAGAAGTACAATAATTTCTACTGTAGTGGTAAATTGCACGACCACGACCATATAGTCTGACACATATGTCAAGTTCTATTTGGTGGGATTGTATTATAGAGATTAGATGTCTAAAACAATTATGTATTTAAGCTTTTAAAAGAAACAGGTCGCTTGGAAATCTTAAATTTGTTAACGGTATAAAACTATAAAAATTGTTATTATTTTTATAAGGTAGCAGTACAATAATTTCTACTGTAGTGGTAAATTGCACGACCACGACCATATAGTCTGACACATATGTCAAGTTCGATTTGGTGGGATTGTATTATAGAGATTAGATGTCTAAAACAATTATGTATTTAAACTTTTAAAAGAAACAGGTCGCTTGGAAATCTTAAATTTCTTATCGGTATAAAACAATAAAAATTGTTATTATTTTTATAAGGTAGAAGTACAATAATTTCTACTGTAGTGGTAAATTGCACGACCACGACCATATAGTCTGACACATATGTCAAGTTCTATTTGGTGGGATTGTATTATAGAGATTAGATGTCTAAAACAATTATGTATTTAAGCTTTTAAAAGAAACAGGTGTCTTGGAAAATCTCAAATTTCTTATCGGTATAAAACAATAAAAATTGTTATTACTTTTATAAGGTAGAAGTACAATAATTTCTACTGTAGTGGTGGATTCCACGAGCACGACCCTAAAGTCTGACACATATGTCCAGTTCTATTTGGTGGGATTGTATTATAGAGATTAGATGTCTAAAACAATTATGTATTTAAACTTTTAAAAGAAACAGGTCGCTGGGAAATCTTAAATTTGTTAACGGTATAAAATAAGAAAAATTATTATTATTATTATTAGGTAGAAGTACAATAATTTGTGCTGTAGTGGTGGATTCCACGACCACGACCCTAAAGTTCGAAACATTTGAAAAGTTATAATTGATGGTATTTGATTTGATATTATTATCGATGTCTTACAAAATTAAAATTTTTAGCTTTTAAGAAAAACAGGTCTCTGGTCAAATCTTAAATTTTGTTATAAGTATAAAACAATAAAAATTGTTACTAATTTTGTGATGTAGAAGTACAATAATTTGTACTGTGTGGTGGATTCCACGACCACGATCCTAAAGTCTGACACATATGTCAAGTTCTATTTGGTGGGATTGTATTTTATAGATTAGATGTCTAAAACAATTATGTATTTAAGCTTTTAAAAGAAACAGGTGTCTTGGAAAATCTCAAATTTCTTATCGGTATAAAACAATAAAAATTGTTATTACTTTTATAAGGTAGAAGTACAATAATTTCTACTGTAGTGGTGGATTCCACGACCACGACCCTAAAGTTCGAAACATTTGAAAAGTTATAATTGATGGTATTTGATTTGATATTATTATCGATGTCTTACAAAATTAAAATGTTTAGCTTTTAAGAATAACAGGTCTCTGGTCAAATCTTAAATTTTGTTATAAGTATAAAACAATAAAAATTAATACTAATTTTGTGATGTAGAAGTACAATAATTGGTACTGTGTGGTGGATTCCACGACCACGATCCTAAAGTCTGACACATATGTCAAGTTCTATTTGGTGGGATTGTATTTTATAGATTAGATGTCTAAAACAATTATGTATTTACACTTTTAAATGAAACAGGTCGCTTGGAAATCTTAAATTTGTTAACGGTATAAAACAAGAAAAATTTTTTTTATTATTATTAGGTAGAAGTACAATAATTTGTACTGCAGTGGTGGATTCCACGACCACGACCCTAAAGTCTGACACATATGTCCAGTTCTATTTGGTGGGATTGTATTATAGAGATTAGATGTCTAAAACAATTATGTATTTAAGCTTTTAAAAGAAACAGTTCTCTTGGAAAATCTTAAATTTGTTATCGGCATAAAACAAGAAAAATTGTTATTATTATTATTATTAGGTAGAAGTACAATAATTTGAAACTGCAGTGGTGGATTTCACGACCAACGACCCTAAAGTCTGACACATATGTCAAGTTTTATTTGGTGTGATTGTATTATATAGATTAGATGTCTAAAACAATTATGTATTTAAACTTTTAAAAGAAACAGGTTGCTTGGAAATCTTAAATTTGTTAACGGTATAAAACAAGAAAAATTATTATTATTATTATTAGGTAGAAGTACAATAATTTGTACTGCAGTGGTGGATTCCACGACCACGACCCTAAAGTCTGACACATATGTCCAGTTCTATTTGGTGGGATTGTATTATATAGATTAGATGTCTAAAACAATTATGTATTTAAGCTTTTAAAAGAAACAGTTCTCTTGGAAAATCTTAAATTTGTTATCGGCATAAAACAAGAAAAATTGTTATTATTATTATTATTAGGTAGAAGTACAATAATTTGAACTGCAGTGGTGGATTTCACGACCACGACCCTAAAGTCTGACACATATGTCCAGTTCTATTTGGTGGGATTGTATTTTATAGATTAGATGTCTAAAACAATTATGTATTTAAACTTTTAAATGAAACAGGTCGCTTGGAAATCTTAAATTTGTTAACGGTATAAAACAAGAAAAATTATTTTTATTATTATTAGGTAGAAGTACAATAATTTGTACTGCAGTGGTGGATTCCACGACCACGACCCTAAAGTCTGACACATATGTCCAGTTCTATTTGGTGGGATTGTATTATAGAGATTAGATGTCTAAAACAATTATGTATTTAAGCTTTTAAAAGAAACAGTTCTCTTGGAAAATCTTAAATTTGTTATCGGCATAAAACAAGAAAAATTGTTATTATTATTATTATTAGGTAGAAGTACAATAATTTGAACTGCAGTGGTGGATTTCACGACCACGACCCTAAAGTCTGACACATATGTCAAGTTCTATTTGGTGGGATTGTATTATATAGATTAGATGTCTAAAACAATTATGTATTTAAACTTTTAAAAGAAACTGGTCGCTTGGAAATCTTAAATTTGTTAACGGTATAAAACAATAAAAATTGTTATTACTTTTATAAGGTAGAAGTACAATAATTTCTACTGTAGTGGTGGATTCCACGACCACGACCCTAAAGTCTGACACATATGTCCAGTTCTATTTGGTGGGATTGTATTATAGAGATTAGATGTCTAAAACAATTATGTATTTAAGCTTTTAAAAGAAACAGTTCTCTTGGAAAATCTTAAATTTGTTATCGGCATAAAACAAGAAAAATTGTTATTATTATTATTATTAGGTAGAAGTACAATAATTTGAACTGCAGTGGTGGATTTCACGACCACGACCCTAAAGTCTGACACATATGTCAAGTTCTATTTGGTGGGATTGTATTATATAGATTAGATGTCTAAAACAATTATGTATTTAAACTTTTAAAAGAAACAGGTCGCTTGGAAATCTTAAATTTGTTAACGGTATAAAACAATAAAAATTGTTATTACTTTTATAAGGTAGAAGTACAATAATTTCTACTGTAGTGGTGGATTCCACGACCACGACCCTAAAGTCTGACACATATGTCCAGTTCTATTTGGTGGGATTGTATTATAGAGATTAGATGTCTAAAACAATTATGTATTTAAGCTTTTAAAAGAAACAGTTCTCTTGGAAAATCTTAAATTTGTTATCGGCATAAAACAAGAAAAATTGTTATTATTATTATTATTAGGTAGAAGTACAATAATTTCTACTGTAGTGGTAAATTGCACGACCACGACCATATAGTCTGACACATATGTCAAGTTCGATTTGGTGGGATTGTATTATAGAGATTAGATGTCTAAAACAATTATGTATTTAAACTTTTAAAAGAAACAGGTCGCTTGGAAATCTTAAATTTCTTATCGGTATAAAACAATAAAAATTGTTATTATTTTTATAAGGTAGAAGTACAATAATTTCTACTGTAGTGGTAAATTGCACGACCACGACCATATAGTCTGACACATATGTCAAGTTCTATTTGGTGGGATTGTATTATAGAGATTAGATGTCTAAAACAATTATGTATTTAAGCTTTTAAAAGAAACAGGTGTCTTGGAAAATCTCAAATTTCTTATCGGTATAAAACAATAAAAATTGTTATTACTTTTATAAGGTAGAAGTACAATAATTTCTACTGTAGTGGTGGATTCCACGACCACGACCCTAAAGTCTGACACATATGTCCAGTTCTATTTGGTGGGATTGTATTATAGAGATTAGATGTCTAAAACAATTATGTATTTAAGATTTTAAAAGAAACAGTTCTCTTGGAAAATCTTAAATTTGTTATCGGCATAAAACAAGAAAAATTGTTATTATTATTATTATTAGGTAGAAGTACAATAATTTGAACTGCAGTGGTGGATTTCACGACCACGACCCTAAAGTCTGACACATATGTCAAGTTCTATTTGGTGGGATTGTATTATATAGATTAGATGTCTAAAACAATTATGTATTTAAACTTTTAAAAGAAACAGGTCGCTTGGAAATCTTAAATTTGTTAACGGTATAAAACAATAAAAATTGTTATTACTTTTATAAGGTAGAAGTACAATAATTTCTACTGTAGTGGTGGATTCCACGACCACGACCCTAAAGTCTGACACATATGTCCAGTTCTATTTGGTGGGATTGTATTATAGAGATTAGATGTCTAAAACAATTATGTATTTAAGCTTTTAAAAGAAACAGTTCTCTTGGAAAATCTTAAATTTGTTATCGGCATAAAACAAGAAAAATTGTTATTATTATTATTATTAGGTAGAAGTACAATAATTTGAACTGCAGTGGTGGATTTCACGACCACGACCCTAAAGTCTGACACATATGTCAAGTTTTATTTGGTGGGATTGTATTATATAGATTAGATGTCTAAAACAATTATGTATTTAAACTTTTAAAAGAAACAGGTCGCTTGGAAATCTTAAATTTGTTAACGGTATAAAACAAGAAAAATTATTATTATTATTATTAGGTAGAAGTACAATAATTTGTACTGCAGTGGTGGATTCCACAACCACGACCCTAAAGTCTGACACATATGTCAAGTTCTATTTGGTGGGATTGTATTATATAGATTAGATGTCTAAAACAATTATGTATTTAAACTTTTAAAAGAAACAGGTCGCTTGGAAATCTTAAATTTGTTAACGGTATAAAACTATAAAAATTGTTATTATTTTTATAAGGTAGAAGTGCAATAATTTCTACTGTAGTGGTAAATTGCACGACCACGACCCTATATTCTGACACATATGTCAAGTTCTATTTAGTTGGATTGTATTATATAGATTAGATGTCTAAAACAATTATGTATTTAAACTTTTTAAAGAAACAGTTCTCTTGGAAAATCTTAAATTTGTTAACGGTATAAAACAAGAAAAATTATTATTATTATTATTATTATTAGGTAGAAGTACAATAATTTGTACTGCAGTGGTGGATTTCACGACCACGACCCTAAAGTCTGACACATATGTCAAGTTTTATTTGGTGGGATTGTATTTTATAGATTAGATGTCTAAAACAATTATGTATTTAAACTTTTAAAAGAAACAGGTCGCTTGGAAATCTTAAATTTGTTAACGGTATAAAACAAGAAAAATTATTATTATTATTATTGGGTAGAAGTACAATAATTTGTACTGCAGTGGTGGATTCCACAACCACGACCCTAAAGTCTGACACATATGTCAAGTTCTATTTGGTGGGATTGTATAATAGAGATTAGACGTCTAAAACAATTATGTATTTAAACTTTTAAAAGAAACAGGTCGCTTGGAAATCTTTAATTTGTTAACGGTATAAAACAATAAAAATTATTTTTTTTATAAGGTAGAAGTACAATAATTTCTACTGTAGTGGTAAATTGCACGACCACGACCATATAGTCTGACACATATGTCAAGTTCTATTTGGTGGGATTGTATTATAGAGATTAGACGTCTAAAACAATTATGTATTTAAACTTTTAAAAGAAAGAGGTCGCTTGGAAATCTTAAATTTGTTAACCGTATAAAACAATAAAAATTG
The DNA here is from genome assembly GCA_032873175.1 of Leptopilina drosophilae. Classification (NCBI taxonomy): domain Eukaryota; kingdom Metazoa; phylum Arthropoda; class Insecta; order Hymenoptera; family Figitidae; genus Leptopilina; species Leptopilina drosophilae. Next base: position 42,466,221 of record CM065483.1, read on the forward strand.
TTATTATTTTTATAAGGTAGAAGTACAATAATTTCTACTGTAGTGGTAAATTGCACGACCACGACCATATAGTCTGACACATATGTCAAGTTCTATTTGGTGGGATTGTATAATAGAGATTAGACGTCTAAAACAATTATGTATTTAAGCTTTTAAAAGAAACAGTTCTCTTGGAAAATCTTAAATTTGTTATCGACATAAAACAAGAAAAATTATTATTATTATTATTAGGTAGAAGTACAATAATTTGTACTGCAGTGGTGGATTTCACGACCACGACCCTAAAGTCTGACACATATGTCAAGTTCTATTTGGTGGGATTGTATTATATAGATTAGATGTCTAAAACAATTATGTATTTAAACTTTTAAAAGAAACAGGTCTCTTGGAAATTTTAAATTTGTTATCAATATAAAACAATAAAAATTGTTATTATTTTTATGAGGTAGAAGTACAATAATTTGTACTGTAGTGGTAAATTGCACGACCACGACCATATAGTCTGACACATATGTCAAGTTCTATTTGGTGGGATTGTATTATAGAGATTAGATGTCTAAAACAATTATGTATTTAAACTTTTAAAAGAAACAGTTCTCTTGGAAAATCTTAAATTTGTTATTGGTTATAACCAATAAAAATTGTTATTATTATTATGATGTAGAAGTACAATAATTTGTACTGTAGTGGTGGATTCCACGACCACGATCCTAAAGTTTGACACATATGTCAAGTTATATTTGGTGGGATTGTATTATAGAAATTAGGTGTCTAAAATAATTATGTATTTAAACTTTTAAAAGAAACAGGTCTCTTGGAAATTTTAAATTTGTTATCGGTATAAAACAATAAAAATTGTTACTAATTTTGTGATGTAGAAGTACAATAATTTGTACTGTGTGGTGGATTCCACGACCACGATCCTAAAGTCTGACACATATGTCAAGTTCTATTTGGTGGGATTGTATTTTATAGATTAGATGTCTAAAACAATTATGTATTTAAACTTTTAAAAGAAACAGGTCGCTTGGAAATCTTAAATTTGTTAACGGTATAAAACAAGAAAAATTATTATTATTATTATTATTATTATTATTAGGTAGAAGTACAATAATTTTGTACTGCAGTGGTTGATTTCACGACCACGACCCTAAAGTCTGACACATATGTCAAGTTCTATTTGGTGGGATTGTATTATATAGATTAGACGTCCTAAAACAATTATGTATTTAAACTTTTAAAAGAAACAGGTCGCCTGGAAATCTTAAATTTGTTAACGGTATAAAACAAGAAAAATTATTATTATTATTATTATTAGGTAGAAGTACAATAATTTGTGCTGTAGTGGTGGATTCCACGACCACGACCCTAAAGTTCGAAACATTTGAAAAGTTATAATTGATGGTATTTGATTTGATATTATTATCGATGTCTTACAAAATTAAAATTTTTAGCTTTTAAGAAAAACAGGTCTCTGGTCAAATCTTAAATTTTGTTATAAGTATAAAACAATAAAAATTGTTACGAATTTTGTGATGTAGAAGTACAATAATTTGTACTGTGTGGTGGATTCCACGACCACGATCCTAAAGTTTGACACATATGTCAAGTTATATTTGGTGGGATTGTATTATAGAAATTAGGTGTCTAAAATAATTATGTATTTAAACTTTTAAAAGAAACAGGTCTCTTGGAAATTTTAAATTTGTTAACGGTATAAAACAAGAAGAATTATTATTATTATTATTATTATTATTATTAGGTAGAAGTACAATAATTTGTACTGCAGTGGTGGATTTCACGACCACGACCCAAAAGTCTGACACATATGTCAAGTTCTATTTGGTGGGATTGTATTATATAGATTAGACGTCTAAAACAATTATGTATTTAAACTTTTAAAAGAAACAGGTCGCTTGGAAATCTTAAATTTGTTAACGGTATAAAACAAGAAAAATTATTATTATTATTATTAGGTAGAAGTACAATAATTTGTACTGCAGTGGTGGATTCCACAACCACGACCCTAAAGTCTGACACATATGTCAAGTTCTATTTGGTGGGATTGTATTTTATAGATTAGATGTCTAAAACAATTATGTATTTAAACTTTTAAAAGAAACAGGTCGCTTGGAAATCTTAAATTTGTTAACGGTATAAAAACAAGAAAAATTATTATTATTATTATTATTAGGTAGAAGTACAATAATTTGTGCTGTAGTAGTGGATTCCACGACCACGACCCTAAAGTTCGAAACATTTGAAAAGTTATAATTGATGGTATTTGATTTGATATTAATTATCGATGTCTTACAAAATTAAAATTTTTAGCTTTTAAGAAAAACAGGTCTCTGGTCAAATCTTAAATTTTGTTATAAGTATAAAACAATAAAAATTGTTACGAATTTTGTGATGTAGAAGTACAATAATTTGTACTGTGTGGTGGATTCCACGACCACGATCCTAAAAGTCTGACACATATGTCAAGTTCTATTTTAGATGTCTAAAACAATTATGTATTTAAACTTTTAAAAGAAACAGGTCGCTTGGAATTCTTAAATTTGTTAACGGTATAAAACAAGAAGAATTATTATTATTATTATTATTATTATTAGGTAGAAGTACAATAATTTGTACTGCAGTGGTGGATTTCACGACCACGACCCAAAAGTCTGACACATATGTCAAGTTCTATTTGGTGGGATTGTAATTATATAGATTAGACGTCTAAAACAATTATGTATTTAAACTTTTAAAAGAAACAGGTCGCTTGGAAATCTTAAATTTGTTAACCGTATAAAACAATAAAAATTGTTATTATTTTTATTAGGTAGAAGTACAATAATTTGTACTGCAGTGGTGTATTTCACGACCACGACCCTAAAGTCTGACACATATGTCAAGGTCTATTTGGTGGGATTGTATTATAGAAATTAGGTGTCTAAAAACAATTATGTATTTAAACTTTTAAAAGAAACAGGTCGCTTGGAAATCTTAAATTTGTTAACGGTATAAAACAAGAAAAATTATTATTATTATTATTAGGTAGAAGTACAATAATTTGTACTGCAGTGGTGGATTTCACAACCACGACCCTAAAGTCTGACACATATGTCAAGTTCTATTTGGTGGGATTGTAATTATAGAGATTAGACGTCTAAAACAATTATGTATTTAAACTTTTAAAAGAAAGAGGTCGCTTGGAAATCTTAAATTTGTTAACCGTATAAAACAATAAAAATTGTTATTATTTTTATTAGGTAGAAGTACAATAATTTGTACTGCAGTGGTGGATTTCACGACCACGACCCTAAAGTCTGACACATATGTTCAAGTTCTATTTGGTGGGATTGTATTATATAGATTAGATGTCTAAAACAATTATGTATTTAAACTTTTAAAAGAAAACAGTTCTCTTGGAAAATCTTAAATTTGTTATCGACATAAAACAAGAAAAATTATTATTATTATTATTAGGTAGAAGTACAATAATTTGTGCTGTAGTGGTGGATTCCACGACCACGACCCTAAAGTTCGAAACATTTGAAAAGTTATAATTGATGGTATTTGATTTGATATTATTATCGATGTCTTACAAAATTAAAATTTTTAGCTTTTTAAGAAAAACAGGTCTCTGGTCAAATCTTAAATTTTGTTATAAGTATAAAAACAATAAAAATTGTTACTAATTTTGTGATGTAGAAGTACAATAATTTTGTACTGTGTGGTGGATTACACGACCACGATCCTAAAGTCTGACACATATGTCAAGTTCTAGTTGGTGGGATTGTATTTTATAGATTAGATGTCAAAAACAATTATGTATTTAAACTTTTAAAAGAAACAGGTCGCTTGGAAATCTTAAATTTGTTAACGGTATAAAACAAGAAAAATTATTATTATTATTATTATTAGGTAGAAGTACAATAATTTGTACTGCAGTGGTGGATTTCACGACCACGACCCTAAAGTCTGACACATATGTCAAGTTCTATTTGGTGGGATTGTATTATATAGATTAGACGTCTAAAACAATTATGTATTTAAACTTTTAAAAGAAACAGGTCGCTGGGAAATCTTAAATTTGTTAACGGTATAAATCAAGAAAAATTATTATTATTATTATTAGGTAGAAGTACAATAATTTGTACTGCAGTGGTGGATTTCACGACCACGACCCTAAAGTCTGACACATATGTCAAGTTCTATTTGGTGGGATTGTATTATATAGATTAGACGTCTAAAACAATTATGTATTTAAACTTTTAAAAGAAACAGGTCGCTGGGAAATCTTAAATTTGTTAACGGTATAAAATAAGAAAAATTATTATTATTATTATTAGGTAGAAGTACAATAATTTGTGCTGTAGTGGTGGATTCCACGACCACGACCCTAAAGTTCGAAACATTTGAAAAGTTATAATTGATGGTATTTGATTTGATATTATTATCGATGTCTTACAAAATTAAAATTTTTAGCTTTTAAGAAAAACAGGTCTCTGGTCAAATCTTAAATTTTGTTATAAGTATAAAACAATAAAAATTGTTACTAATTTTGTGATGTAGAAGTACAATAATTTGTACTGTGTGGTGGATTCCACGACCACGATCCTAAAGTCTGACACATATGTCAAGTTCTATTTGGTGGGATTGTATTTTATAGATTAGATGTCTAAAACAATTATGTATTTAAAACTTTTAAAAGAAACAGGTCGCTTGGAAATCTTAAATTTGTTAACGGTATAAAAAAAGAAAAATTATTATTATTATTATTATTAGGTAGAAGTACAATAATTTGTACTGCAGTGGTGGATTTCACGACCACGACCCTAAAGTCTGACACATATGTCAAGTTCTATTTGGTGGGATTGTATTATATAGATTAGACGTCTAAAACAATTATGTATTTAAACTTTTAAAAGAAAACAGGTCGCTGGGAAATCTTAAATTTGTTAACGGTATAAAACAAGAAAAATTATTATTATTATTATTAGGTAGAAGTACAATAATTTGTACTGCAGTGGTGGATTTCACGACCACGACCCTAAAGTCTGACACATATGTCAAGTTCTATTTGGTGGGATTGTATTATATAGATTAGACGTCTAAAACAATTATGTATTTAAACTTTTAAAAGAAACAGGTCGCTGGGAAATCTTAAATTTGTTAACGGTATAAAATAAGAAAAATTATTATTATTATTATTAGGTAGAAGTACAATAATTTGTGCTGTAGTGGTGGAGTCCACGACCACGACCCTAAAGTTCGAAACATTTGAAAAGTTATAATTGATGGTATTTGATTTGATATTATTATCGATGTCTTACAAAATTAAAATTTTTAGCTTTTAAGAAAAACAGGTCTCTGGTCAAATCTTAAATTTTGTTATAAGTATAAAACAATAAAAATTGTTACTAATTTTGTGATGTAGAAGTACAATAATTTGTACTGTGTGGTGGATTCCACGACCACGATCCTAAAGTCTGACACATATGTCAAGTTCTATTTGGTGGGATTGTATTTTATAGATTAGATGTCTAAAACAATTATGTATTTAAGCTTTTAAAAGAAACAGGTGTCTTGGAAAATCTCAAATTTCTTATCGGTATAAAACAATAAAAATTGTTATTACTTTTATAAGGTAGAAGTACAATAATTTCTACTGTAGTGGTGGATTCCACGACCACGACCCTAAAGTTCGAAACATTTGAAAAGTTATAATTGATGGTATTTGATTTTATATTATTATCGATGTCTTACAAAATTAAAATGTTTAGCTTTTAAGAATAACAGGTCTCTGGTCAAATCTTAAATTTTGTTATAAGTATAAAACAATAAAAATTAATACTAATTTTGTGATGTAGAAGTACAATAATTGGTACTGTGTGGTGGATTCCACGACCACGATCCTAAAAGTCTGACACATATGTCAAGTTCTATTTGGTGGGATTGTATTTTATAGATTAGAATGTCTAAAACAATTATGTATTTAAACTTTTAAAAGAAACAGGTCGCTTGGAAATCTTAAATTTGTTAACGGTATAAAACAAGAAAAATTATTATTATTATTATTAGGTAGAAGTACAATAATTTGTACTGCAGTGGTGGATTCCACGACCACGACCCTAAAGTCTGACACATATGTCCAGTTCTATTTGGTGGGATTGTATTAGAGAGATTAGACGTCTAAAACAATTATGTATTTTAAACTTTTAAAAGAAACAGGTCTCTTGGAAATCTTTAATTTGTTAACGGTATAAAACAATAAAAATTATTATTTTTATAAGGTAGAAGTACAATAATTTCTACTGTAGTGGTAAATTGCACGACCACGACCATATAGTCTGACACATATGTCAAGTTCGATTTGGTGGGATTGTATTATATAGATTAGATGTCTAAAACAATTATGTATTTAAGCTTTTAAAAGAAACAGGTCGCTTGGAAATCTTAAATTTGTTAACCGTATAAAACAATAAAAATTGTTATTATTTTTATAAGGTAGAAGTACAATAATTTCTACTGTAGTGGTAAATTGCACGACCACGACCCTATATTCTGACACATATGTCAAGTTCTATTTGGTGGGATTGTATTATATAGATTAGATGTCTAAAACAATTATGTATTTAAACTTTTAAAAGAAACAGTTCTCTTGGAAAATCTTAAATTTGTTATCGACATAAAACAAGAAAAATTATTATTATTATTATTAGGTAGAAGTACAATAATTTGTGCTGTAGTGGTGGATTCCACGACCACGACCCTAAAGTTCGAAACATTTGAAAAGTTATAATTGATGGTATTTGATTTGATATTATTATCGATGTCTTACAAAATTAAAATTTTTTAGCTTTTAAGAAAAACAGGTCTCTAGTCAAATCTTAAATTTTTGTTATAAGTATAAAACAATAAAAATTGTTACTAATTTTGTGATGTAGAAGTACAATAATTTGTACTGTGTGGTGGATTCCACGACCACGATCCTAAAGTCTGACACATATGTCAAGTTCTATTTGGTGGGATTGAATTTTATAGATTAGATGTCTAAAACAATTATGTATTTAAACTTTTAAAAGAAACAGGTCGCTTGGAAATCTTAAATTTGTTAACGGTATAAAAACAAGAAAAATTATTATTATTATTATTATTAGGTAGAAGTACAATAATTTGTACTGCAGTGGTGGATTTCACGACCACGACCCTAAAGTCTGACACATATGTCAAGTTCTATTTGGTGGGATTGTATTATATAGATTAGACGTCTAAAACAATTATGTATTTAAACTTTTAAAAGAAACAGGTCGCTGGGAAATCTTAAATTTGTTAACGGTATAAAACAAGAAAAATTATTATTATTATTATTAGGTAGAAGTACAATCATTTGTACTGCAGTGGTGGATTTCACGACCACGACCCTCAAGTCTGACACATATGTCAAGTTCTATTTAGTGGGATTGTATTATATAGATTTAGACGTCTAAAACAATTATGTATTTAAACTTTTAAAAGAAACAGGTCGCTGGGAAATCTTAAATTTGTTAACGGTATAAAATAAGAAAAAATTATTATTATTATTATTAGGTAGAAGTACAATAATTTGTGCTGTAGTGGTGGATTCCACGACCACGACCCTAAAGTTCGAAAACATTTGAAAAGTTATAATTGATGGTATTTGATTTGATATTATTATCGATGTCTTACAAAATTAAAATTTTTAGCTTTTAAGAAAAACAGGTCTCTGGTCAAATCTTAAATTTTGTTATAAGTATAAAACAATAAAAATTGTTACTAATTTTGTGATGTAGAAGTACAATAATTTGTACTGTGTGGTGGATTCCACGACCACGATCCTAAAGTCTGACACATATGTCAAGTTCTATTTGGTGGGATTGTATTTTATAGATTAGATGTCTAAAACAATTATGTATTTAAGCTTTTAAAAGAAACAGGTGTCTTGGAAAATCTCAAATTTCTTATCGGTATAAAACAATAAAAATTGTTATTACTTTTATAAGGTAGAAGTACAATAATTTCTACTGTAGTGGTGGATTCCACGACCACGACCCTAAAGTTCGAAACATTTGAAAAGTTATAATTGATGGTATTTGATTTGATATTATTATCGATGTCTTACAAAATTAAAATGTTTAGCTTTTAAGAATAACAGGTCTCTGGTCAAATCTTAAATTTTGTTATAAGTATAAAACAATAAAAATTAATACTAATTTTGTGATGTAGAAGTACAATAATTGGTACTGTGTGGTGGATATCCCACGACCACGATCCTAAAGTCTGACACATATGTCAAGTTCTATTTGGTGGGATTGTATTTTATAGATTAGATGTCTAAAACAATTATGTATTTACACTTTTAAATGAAACAGGTCGCTTGGAAATCTTAAATTTGTTAACGGTATAAAACAAGAAAAATTATTTTTATTATTATTAGGTAGAAGTACAATAATTTGTACTGCAGTGGTGGATTCCACGACCACGACCCTAAAGTCTGACACATATGTCAAGTTTTATTTGGTGGGATTGTATTATAGAGATTAGATGTCTAAAACAATTATGTATTTTAAGCTTTTAAAAGAAACAGTTCTCTTGGAAAATCTTAAATTTGTTATCGGCATAAAACAAGAAAAATTGTTATTATTATTATTATTAGGTAGAAGTACAATAATTTGAACTGCAGTGGTGGATTTCACGACCACGACCCTAAAGTCTGACACATATGTCAAGTTTTATTTGGTGGGATTGTATTATATAGATTAGATGTCTAAAACAATTATGTATTTAAACTTTTAAAAGAAACAGGTTGCTTGGAAATCTTAAATTTGTTAACGGTATAAAACAAGAAAAATTATTATTATTATTATTAGGTAGAAGTACAATAATTTGTACTGCAGTGGTGGATTCCACGACCACGACCCTAAAGTCTGACACATATGTCCAGTTCTATTTGGTGGGATTGTATTATAGAGATTAGATGTCTAAAACAATTATGTATTTAAGCTTTTAAAAGAAAAAGGTCTCTTTGAAAATCTTAAATTTGGTATCGGCATAAAACAAGAAAAATTGTTATTATTATTATTATTAGGTTAGAAGTACAATAATTTGAACTGCAGTGGTGGATTTCACGACCACGACCCTAAAGTCTGACACATATGTCCAGTTCTATTTGGTGTTGGATGGGATTGTATTTTACAGATTAGATGTCTAAAACAATTATGTATTTAAACTTTTAAATGAAACAGGTCGCTTGGAAATCTTAAATTTGTTAACGGTATAAAATAAGAAAAATTATTATTATTATTATTAGGTAGAAGTACAATAATTTGTGCTGTAGTGGTGGATTCCACGACCACGACCCTAAAGTCTGACACATATGTCCAGTTCTATTTGGTGGGATTGTATTATAGAGATTAGATGTCTAAAACAATTATGTATTTAAGCTTTTAAAAGAAACAGTTCTCTTGGAAAATCTTAAATTTGTTATCGGCATAAAACAAGAAAAATTGTTATTATTATTATTATTAGGTAGAAATACAATAATTTGAACTGCAGTGGTGGATTTCACGACCACGACCCTAAAGTCTGACACATATGTCAAGTTCTATTTGGTTGGATTGTATTATATAGATTAGATGTCTAAAACAATTATGTATTTAAACTTTTAAAAGAAACAGGTCGCTTGGAAATCTTAAATTTGTTAACGGTATAAAACAATAAAAATTGTTATTACTTTTATAAGGTAGAAGTACAATAATTTCTACTGTAGTGGTGGATTCCACGACCACGACCCTAAAGTCTGACACATATGTCCAGTTCTATTTGGTGGGATTGTATTATAGAGATTAGATGTCTAAAACAATTATGTATTTAAGCTTTTAAAAGAAACAGTTCTCTTGGAAAATCTTAAATTTGTTATCGGCATAAAACAAGAAAAATTGTTATTATTATTATTATTAGGTAGAAGTACAATAATTTGAACTGCAGTGGTGGATTTCACGACCACGACCCTAAAGTCTGACACATATGTCAAGTTCTATTTGGTGGGATTGTATTATATAGATTAGATGTCTAAAACAATTATGTATTTAAACTTTTAAAAGAAACAGGTTCGCTTGGAAATCTTAAATTTGTTAACGGTATAAAACAATAAAAATTGTTATTACTTTTATAAGGTAGAAGTACAATAATTTCTACTGTAGTGGTGGATTCCACGACCACGACCATATAGTCTGACACATATGTCAAGTTCTATTTGGTGGGATTGTATTATAGAGATTAGATGTCTAAAACAATTATGTATTTAAACTTTTAAAAGAAACAGTTCTCTTGGAAAATCTTAAATTTGTTATCGACATAAAACAAGAAAAAATTGTTATTATTATTATTATTAGGTAGAAGTACAATAATTTCTACTGTAGTGGTGGATTGCACGACCACGACCATATAGTCTGACACATATGTCAAGTTCGATTTGGTGGGATTGTATTATAGAGATTAGATGTCTAAAACAATTATGTATTTAAACTTTTAAAAGAAACAGGTCGCTTGGAAATCTTAAATTTCTTATCGGTATAAAACAATAAAAATTGTTATTATTTTTATAAGGTAGAAGTACAATAATTTCTACTGTAGTGGTAAATTGCACGACCACGACCATATAGTCTGACACATATGTCAAGTTCTATTTGGTGGGATTGTATTATAAAGATTAGATGTCTAAAAACAATTATGTATTTAAGCTTTTAAAAGAAACAGGTGTCTTGGAAAATCTCAAATTTCTTATCGGTATAAAACAATAAAAATTGTTATTACTTTTATAAGGTAGAATTACAATAATTCCTACTGTAGTGGTGGATTCCACGACCACGACCCTAAAGTCTGACACATATGTCCAGTTCTATTTGGTGGGATTGTATTATAGAGATTAGATGTCTAAAAACAATTATGTATTTAAGCTTTTAAAAAGAAACAGGTGTCTTGGAAAATCTCAAATTTCTTATCGGTATAAAACAATAAAAATTGTTATTACTTTTATAAGGTAGAAGTACAATAATTTCTACTGTAGTGGTGGATTCCACGACCACGACCCTAAAGTCTGACACATATGTCCCAGTTCTATTTGGTGGGATTGTATTATAGAGATTAGATGTCTAAAACAATTATGTATTTAAGATTTTAAAAGAAACAGTTCTCTTGGAAAATCTTAAATTTGTTATCGGCATAAAACAAGAAAAAATTTTTATTATTATTATTATTAGGTAGAAGTACAATAATTTGAACTGCAGTGGTGGATTTCACGACCACGACCCTAAAGTCTGACACATATGTCAAGTTCGATTTGGTGGGATTGTATTATATAGATTAGATGTCTAAAACAATTATGTATATTAAACTTTTAAAAGAAACAGGTCGCTTGGAAATCTTAAATTTGTTAACGGTACAAAACAATAAAAATTGTTATTACTTTTATAAGGTAGAAGTACAATAATTTCTACTGTAGTGGTGGATTCCACGACCACGACCCTAAAGTCTGACACATATGTCCAGTTCTATTTGGTGGGATTGTATTATAGAGAGTAGATGTCTAAAACAATTATGTATTTAAGCTTTTAAAAGAAACAGTTTCTCTTGGAAAATCTTAAATTTGTTATCGGCATAAAACAAGAAAAAATTGTTATTATTATTATTATTAGGTAGAAGTACAATAATTTGAACTGCAGTGGTGGATTTCACGACCACGACCCTAAAGTCTGGACACATATGTCAAGTTTTATTTGGTGGGATTGTATTATATAGATTAGATGTCTAAAACAATTATGTATTTAAACTTTTAAAAGAAACAGGTCGCTTGGAAATCTTAAATTTGTTAACGGTATAAAACAAGAAAAATTAATTATTATTATTATTAGGTAGAAGTACAATAATTTGTACTGCAGTGGTGGATTCCACAACCACGACCCTAAAGTCTGACACATATGTCAAGTTCTATTTGGTGGGATTGTATTATATAGATTAGATGTCTAAAAACAATTATGTATTTAAACTTTTAAAAGAAACAGGTCGCTTGGAAATCTTAAATTTGTTAACGGTATAAAACTATAAAAATTGTTATTATTTTTATAAGGTAGAAGTGCAATAATTTCTACTGTAGTGGTAAATTGCACGACCACGACCCTATATTCTGACACATATGTCAAGTTCTATTTAGTTGGATTGTATTATAGAGATTAGATGTCTAAAACAATTATGTATTTAAACTTTTTAAAGAAACAGTTCTCTTGGAAAATCTTAAATTTGTTAACGGTATAAAACAAGAAAAATTATTATTATTATTATTATTATTAGGTAGAAGTACAATAATTTGTACTGCAGTGGTGGATTTCACGACCACGACCCTAAAGTCTGACACATATGTCAAGTTTTATTTGGTGGGATTGTATTTTATAGATTAGATGTCTAAAACAATTATGTATTTAAACTTTTAAAAGAAACAGGTCGCTTGGAAATCTTAAATTTGTTAACGGTATAAAACAAGAAAAATTATTATTATTATTATTATTGGGTAGAAGTACAATAATTTGTACTGCAGTGGTGGATTCCACAACCACGACCCTATAGTCTGACACATATGTCAAGTTCTATTTGGTGGGATTGTATAATAGAGATTAGACGTCTAAAACAATTATGTATTTAAACTTTTAAAAGAAACAGGTCGCTTGGAAATCTTTAATTTGTTAACGGTATAAAACAATAAAAATTATTTTTTTTATAAGGTAGAAGTACAATAATTTCTACTGTAGTGGTAAATTGCACGACCACGACCATATAGTCTGACACATATGTCAAGTTCTATTTGGTGGGATTGTATTATAGAGATTAGACGTCTAAAACAATTATGTATTTAAACTTTTAAAAGAAAGAGGTCGCTTGGAAATCTTAAATTTGTTAACCGTATAAAACAATAAAAATTGTTATTATTTTTATAAGGTAGAAGTACAATAATTTCTACTGTAGTGGTAAATTGCACGACCACGACCATATAGTCTGACACATATGTCAAGTTCTATTTGGTGGGATTGTATAATAGAGATTAGACGTCTAAAACAATTATGTATTTAAGCTTTTAAAAGAAACAGTTCTCTTGGAAAATCTTAAATTTGTTATCGACATAAAACAAGAAAAATTATTATTATTATTATTAGGTAGAAGTACAATAATTTGTACTGCAGTGGTGGATTTCACGACCACGACCCTAAAGTCTGACACATATGTCAAGTTCTATTTGGTGGGATTGTATTATATAGATTAGATGTCTAAAACAATTATGTATTTAAACTTTTAAAAGAAACAGGTCTCTTGGAAATTTTAAATTTGTTATCGGTATAAAACAATAAAAATTGTTATTATTTTTATGAGGTAGAAGTACAATAATTTGTACTGTAGTGGTAAATTGCACGACCACGACCATATAGTCTGACACATATGTCAAGTTCTATTTGGTGGGATTGTATTATAGAGATTAGATGTCTAAAACAATTATGTATTTAAACTTTTAAAAGAAACAGTTCTCTTGGAAAATCTTAAATTTGTTATTGGTTATAACCAATAAAAATTGTTATTATTATTATGATGTAGAAGTACAATAATTTGTACTGTAGTGGTGGATTCCACGACCACGATCCTAAAGTTTGACACATATGTCAAGTTATATTTGGTGGGATTGTATTATAGAAATTAGGTGTCTAAAATAATTATGTATTTAAACTTTTAAAAGAAACAGGTCTCTTGGAAATTTTAAATTTGTTATCGGTATAAAACAATAAAAATTGTTACTAATTTTGTGATGTAGAAGTACAATAATTTGTACTGTGTGGTGGATTCCACGACCACGATCCTAAAGTCTGACACATATGTCAAGTTCTATTTGGTGGGATTGTATTTTATAGATTAGATGTCTAAAACAATTATGTATTTAAACTTTTAAAAGAAACAGGTCGCTTGGAAATCTTAAATTTGTTAACGGTATAAAACAAGAAAAATTATTATTATTATTATTATTATTATTATTAGGTAGAAGTACAATAATTTGTACTGCAGTGGTTGATTTCACGACCACGACCCTAAAGTCTGACACATATGTCAAGTTCTATTTGGTGGGATTGTATTATATAGATTAGACGTCTAAAACAATTATGTATTTAAACTTTTAAAAGAAACAGGTCGCCTGGAAATCTTAAATTTGTTAACGGTATAAAACAAGAAAAATTATTATTATTATTATTATTAGGTAGAAGTACAATAATTTGTGCTGTAGTGGTGGATTCCACGACCACGACCCTAAAGTTCGAAACATTTGAAAAGTTATAATTGATGGTATTTGATTTGATATTATTATCGATGTCTTACAAAATTAAAATTTTTAGCTTTTAAGAAAAACAGGTCTCTGGTCAAATCTTAAATTTTGTTATAAGTATAAAACAATAAAAATTGTTACGAATTTTGTGATGTAGAAGTACAATAATTTGTACTGTGTGGTGGATTCCACGACCACGATCCTAAAGTTTGACACATATGTCAAGTTATATTTGGTGGGATTGTATTATAGAAATTAGGTGTCTAAAATAATTATGTATTTAAACTTTTAAAAGAAACAGGTCTCTTGGAAATTTTAAATTTGTTAACGGTATAAAACAAGAAGAATTATTATTATTATTATTATTATTATTAGGTAGAAGTACAATAATTTGTACTGCAGTGGTGGATTTCACGACCACGACCCAAAAGTCTGACACATATGTCAAGTTTCTATTTGGTGGGATTGTATTATATAGATTAGACGTCTAAAACAATTATGTATTTAAACTTTTAAAAGAAACAGGTCGCTTGGAAATCTTAAATTTGTTAACGGTATAAAACAAGAAAAATTATTATTATTATTATTAGGTAGAAGTACAATAATTTGTACTGCAGTGGTGGATTCCACAACCACGACCCTAAAGTCTGACACATATGTCAAGTTCTATTTGGTGGGATTGTATTTTATAGATTAGATGTCTAAAACAATTATGTATTTAAACTTTTAAAAGAAACAGGTCGCTTGGAAATCTTAAATTTGTTAACGGTATAAAACAAGAAAAATTATTATTATTATTATTATTAGGTAGAAGTACAATAATTTGTGCTGTAGTAGTGGATTCCACGACCACGACCCTAAAGTTCGAAACATTTGAAAAGTTATAATTGATGGTATTTGATTTGATATTATTATCGATGTCTTACAAAATTAAAATTTTTAGCTTTTAAGAAAAACAGGTCTCTGGTCAAATCTTAAATTTTGTTATAAGTATAAAACAATAAAAATTGTTACGAATTTTGTGATGTAGAAGTACAATAATTTGTACTGTGTGGTGGATTCCACGACCACGATCCTAAAGTCTGACACATATGTCAAGTTCTATTTTAGATGTCTAAAACAATTATGTATTTAAACTTTTAAAAGAAACAGGTCGCTTGGAATTCTTAAATTTGTTAACGGTATAAAACAAGAAGAATTATTATTATTATTATTATTATTATTAGGTAGAAGTACAATAATTTGTACTGCAGTGGTGGATTTCACGACCACGACCCAAAAGTCTGACACATATGTCAAGTTCTATTTGGTGGGATTGTATTATATAGATTAGACGTCTAAAACAATTATGTATTTAAACTTTTAAAAGAAACAGGTCGCTGGGAAATCTTAAATTTGTTAACGGTATAAAACAAGAAAAATTATTATTATTATTAGGTAGAAGTACAATAATTTGTACTGCAGTGGTGGATTTCACGACCACGACCCTAAAGTCTGACACATATGTCAAGTTATATTTGGTGGGATTGTATTATAGAAATTAGGTGTCTAAAACAATTATGTATTTAAACTTTTAAAAGAAACAGGTCGCTTGGAAATCTTAAATTTGTTAACGGTATAAAACAAGAAAAATTATTATTATTATTATTGGGTAGAAGTACAATAATTTGTACTGCAGTGGTGGATTCCACAACCACGACCCTAAAGTCTGACACATATGTCAAGTTCTATTTGGTGGGATTGTATAATAGAGATTAGACGTCTAAAACAATTATGTATTTAAACTTTTAAAAGAAACAGGTCGCTTGGAAATCTTTAATTTGTTAACGGTATAAAACAATAAAAATTATTTTTTTTATAAGGTAGAAGTACAATAATTTCTACTGTAGTGGTAAATTGCACGACCACGACCATATAGTCTGACACATATGTCAAGTTCTATTTGGTGGGATTGTATTATAGAGATTAGACGTCTAAAACAATTATGTATTTAAACTTTTAAAAGAAAGAGGTCGCTTGGAAATCTTAAATTTGTTAACCGTATAAAACAATAAAAATTGTTATTATTTTTATAAGGTAGAAGTACAATAATTTCTACTGTAGTGGTAAATTGCACGACCACGACCATATAGTCTGACACATATGTCAAGTTCTATTTGGTGGGATTGTATAATAGAGATTAGACGTCTAAAACAATTATGTATTTAAGCTTTTAAAAGAAACAGTTCTCTTGGAAAATCTTAAATTTGTTATCGACATAAAACAAGAAAAATTATTATTATTATTATTAGGTAGAAGTACAATAATTTGTACTGCAGTGGTGGATTTCACGACCACGACCCTAAAGTCTGACACATATGTCAAGTTCTATTTGGTGGGATTGTATTATATAGATTAGATGTCTAAAACAATTATGTATTTAAACTTTTAAAAGAAACAGGTCTCTTGGAAATTTTAAATTTGTTATCGGTATAAAACAATAAAAATTGTTATTATTTTTATGAGGTAGAAGTACAATAATTTGTACTGTAGTGGTAAATTGCACGACCACGACCATATAGTCTGACACATATGTCAAGTTCTATTTGGTGGGATTGTATTATAGAGATTAGATGTCTAAAAGAATTATGTATATTAAACTTTTAAAAGAAACAGTTCTCTTGGAAAATCTTAAATTTGTTATTGGTTATAACCAATAAAAATTGTTATTATTATTATGATGTAGAAGTACAATAATTTGTACTGTAGTGGTGGATTCCACGACCACGATCCTAAAGTTTGACACATATGTCAAGTTATATTTGGTGGGATTGTATTATAGAAATTAGGTGTCTAAAATAATTATGTATTTAAACTTTTAAAAAGAAACAGGTCTCTTGGAAATTTTAAATTTGTTTATCGGTATAAAACAATAAAAATTGTTACTAATTTTGTGATGTAGAAGTACAATAATTTGTACTGTGTGGTGGATTCCACGACCACGATCCTAAAGTCTGACACATATGTCAAGTTCTATTTGGTGGGATTGTATTGTATAGATTAGACGTCTAAAACAATTATGTATTTAAACTTTTAAAAGAAACAGGTCGCCTGGAAATCTTAAATTTGTTAACGGTATAAAACAAGAAAAATTATTATTATTATTATTATTAGGTAGAAGTACAATAATTTGTACTGCAGTGGTGGATTTCACGACCACGACCCTAAAGTCTGACACATATGTCAAGTTCTATTTGGTGGGATTGTATTATATAGATTAGACGTCTAAAACAATTATGTATTTAAACTTTTAAAAGAAACAGGTCGCTTGGACATCTTAAATTTGTTAACGGTATAAAACAAGAAAAATTATTATTATTATTATTAGGTAGAAGTACAATAATTTGTACTGCAGTGGTGGATTCCACAACCACGACCCTAAAGTCTGACACATATGTCAAGTTCTATTTGGTGGGATTGTATTTTATAGATTAGATGTCTAAAACAATTATGTATTTAAACTTTTAAAAGAAACAGGTCGCTTGGAAATCTTAAATTTGTTAACGGTATAAAACAAGAAAAATTATTATTATTATTATTATTAGGTAGAAGTACAATAATTTGTGCTGTAGTAGTGGATTCCACGACCACGACCCTAAAGTTCGAAACATTTGAAAAGTTATAATTGATGGTATTTGATTTGATATTATTATCGATGTCTTACAAAATTAAAATTTTTAGCTTTTAAGAAAAACAGGTCTCTGGTCAAATCTTAAATTTTGTTATAAGTATAAAACAATAAAAATTGTTACGAATTTTGTGATGTAGAAGTACAATAATTTGTACTGTGTGGTGGATTCCACGACCACGATCCTAAAGTCTGACACATATGTCAAGTTCTATTTTAGATGTCTAAAACAATTATGTATTTAAACTTTTAAAAGAAACAGGTCGCTTGGAATTCTTAAATTTGTTAACGGTATAAAACAAGAAGAATTATTATTATTATTATTATTATTATTAGGTAGAAGTACAATAATTTGTACTGCAGTGGTGGATTTCACGACCACGACCCAAAAGTCTGACACATATGTCAAGTTCTATTTGGTGGGATTGTATTATATAGATTAGACGTCTAAAACAATTATGTATTTAAACTTTTAAAAGAAACAGGTCGCTGGGAAATCTTAAATTTGTTAACGGTATAAAACAAGAAAAATTATTATTATTATTAGGTAGAAGTACAATAATTTGTACTGCAGTGGTGGATTTCACGACCACGACCCTAAAGTCTGACACATATGTCAAGTTATATTTGGTGGGATTGTATTATAGAAATTAGGTGTCTAAAACAATTATGTATTTAAACTTTTAAAAGAAACAGGTCGCTTGGAAATCTTAAATTTGTTAACGGTATAAAACAAGAAAAATTATTATTATTATTATTAGGTAGAAGTACAATAATTTGTACTGCAGTGGTGGATTTCACAACCACGACCCTAAAGTCTGACACATATGTCAAGTTCTATTTGGTGGGATTGTATTATAGAGATTAGACGTCTAAAACAATTATGTATTTAAACTTTTAAAAGAAAGAGGTCGCTTGGAAATCTTAAATTTGTTAACCGTATAAAACAATAAAAATTGTTATTATTTTTATTAGGTAGAAGTACAATAATTTGTACTGCAGTGGTGGATTTCACGACCACGACCCTAAAGTCTGACACATATGTCAAGTTCTATTTGGTGGGATTGTATTATATAGATTAGATGTCTAAAACAATTATGTATTTAAACTTTTAAAAGAAACAGTTCTCTTGGAAAATCTTAAATTTGTTATCGACATAAAACAAGAAAAATTATTATTATTATTATTAGGTAGAAGTACAATAATTTGTGCTGTAGTGGTGGATTCCACGACCACGACCCTAAAGTTCGAAACATTTGAAAAGTTATAATTGATGGTATTTGATTTGATATTATTATCGATGTCTTACAAAATTAAAATTTTTAGCTTTTAAGAAAAACAGGTCTCTGGTCAAATCTTAAATTTTGTTATAAGTATAAAACAATAAAAATTGTTACTAATTTTGTGATGTAGAAGTACAATAATTTGTACTGTGTGGTGGATTCCACGACCACGATCCTAAAGTCTGACACATATGTCAAGTTCTATTTGGTGGGATTGTATTTTATAGATTAGATGTCCAAAACAATTATGTATTTAAACTTTTAAAAGAAACAGGTCGCTTGGAAATCTTAAATTTGTTAACGGTATAAAACAAGAAAAATTATTATTATTATTATTATTATTATTAGGTAGAAGTACAATAATTTGTACTGCAGTGGTGGATTTCACGACCACGACCCTAAAGTCTGACACATATGTCAAGTTCTATTTGGTAGGATTGTATTATATAGATTAGACGTCTAAAACAATTATGTATTTAAACTTTTAAAAGAAACAGGTCGCTGGGAAATCTTAAATTTGTTAACGGTATAAAACAAGAAAAATTATTATTATTATTATTAGGTAGAAGTACAATAATTTGTACTGCAGTGGTGGATTTCACGACCACGACCCTAAAGTCTGACACATATGTCAAGTTCTATTTAGTGGGATTGTATTATATAGATTAGACGTCTAAAACAATTATGTATTTAAACTTTTAAAAGAAACAGGTCGCTGGGAAATCTTAAATTTGTTAACGGTATAAAATAAGAAAAATTATTATTATTATTATTAGGTAGAAGTACAATAATTTGTGCTGTAGTGGTGGATTCCACGACCACGACCCTAAAGTTCGAAACATTTGAAAAGTTATAATTGATGGTATTTGATTTGATATTATTATCGATGTCTTACAAAATTAAAATTTTTAGCTTTTAAGAAAAACAGGTCTCTGGTCAAATCTTAAATTTTGTTATAAGTATAAAACAATAAAAATTGTTACTAATTTTGTGATGTAGAAGTACAATAATTTGTACTGTGTGGTGGATTCCACGACCACGATCCTAAAGTCTGACACATATGTCAAGTTCTATTTGGTGGGATTGTATTTTATAGATTAGATGTCTAAAACAATTATGTATTTAAACTTTTAAAAGAAACAGGTCGCTGGGAAATCTTAAATTTGTTAAAGGTATAAAACAAGAAAAATTATTATTATTATTATTAGGTAGAAGTACAATAATTTGTACTGCAGTGGTGGATTTCACGACCACGACCCTAAAGTCTGACACATATGTCCAGTTCTATTTGGTGGGATTGTATTATAGAGATTAGATGTCTAAAACAATTATGTATTTAAGCTTTTAAAAGAAACAGTT
>CM065483.1:42486950-42491950 GCA_032873175.1 Leptopilina drosophilae
AAACAAACAAGCTTAGATGCAGGAGGATTGCGAATAACATAAAAATTGATGGACAATATACAACAGACTGGGCAAGTACCAACAAAGCTATGCTGGATTCACTATTCCCAATGGATTCTGAGATTGGGGAGACAGAAGGTCAACAAACAATAAGAAAAGAAAACCTAAATATTCCTGAGGGTGAGACTGAAGAATTTACAATGGAGGAACTAGTAGCAACAATAAATAAGATGAAACCTGGAAAGGCCCCAGGGCCTGACAGTTTCACTCTTATAATAATACAAAGGGCATTCCAAGTAATTCATACTGGATTACTTACAATATATAATAAATGCTTGCAACATTCAGTCTTTCCCAATGAATGGAAAATAGGTAAAGTCATAACCATCTTAAAGGGTGAGGACAAAGATCCCACCAACCCTCGATCATTCAGACCCATATGTCTCCTACCCATCTTGGGCAAAATCCTAGAGGCATTGATACTACGCAAGCTTAACATTAAACTAGAACCGGCACTATCACCAAGACAATACGGCTTCAGACGTGGAAGATCCACTGAAGACGCCATAACTGAATTCAGAAACCACATATCAAACTCACAAGCAAAATATGTTATAGCAATCTTCCTTGACATTGAAAAGGCTTTTGACAACGTATGGTGGCCGAGCGTTATGCAAGGCCTCAGACGAATTGACTGTCCGACTAAACTGTACAAACTAATAAACAATTACTTACACGACCGCTCCGTGTTGATCAGGGATGGTTGCCAAGAGATCATCAAGAAAATTAATAAAGGATGTCCCCAAGGTTCTGTCCTGGGTCCTGCTCTCTGGAATATAGTCTTCGACCCAAATTTGAGAGCGCTGGAAAATCTTGATTGCCAAGCCGTCGCTTATGCAGACGACGAAGTGGTTTTGATTGAAGGCAACTCTAAAAAGGAACTAGAGACAAGAGGTCAAATAGCCATTAACTCAATAACTGATTGGTGCAAAGAAAATAAACTGGCCCTCGCACCAAGCAAGTGTGTCCAGCTAATGGTCAAGGGCTTTCTTAATAAGAAAGCACCTCCCATAATAAAAATTAATAATAAGAGAATCAGAAGAGTTGAAAAATATCAATATCTTGGCGTTACATACGGCTCTGCCGGTGTATTTGGCATAACAGTAACACACCATGTCGAGGATATAGACCGGAGAACAAGGAAACTGTTCCATAGCTTAGCTAGGCAAGCCAGAGACGAATGGGGACTAAGATACAAGACTTTAAACCTTATATACAAAGGACTTTATGTCCCAATTACCACCTACGCTACTGCTGGGTGGTACGACAAGATCTCAAAGACATCTAAGCGAACACTTGAATGGTCTCAATGGCACGCCTTGATCAAAATCACGGGTGCTTACAGAAACACCTCAGCGCACTCCATGACGGTATTGACGGGAAACATTCCTATCAATCTTGAATGTGAGAAGCGCACAGCATACTACAACATCCGCAGACGACGAAACTTTACACTACAAGACATCACTTTCGAATTTCATGACACTGACACGGAGACCGAACTAAACCAGGCACAACAAACATACAGAAAACAGGTTTACCTCACCCTGCTAGATCACTGGCAGGACTGTTGGAACACCTCAGAAAAGGGAAGAAGCACATACAAGTATATTCCTAACATTCGAACCAGATTAAGGCGTGTATGGCTCCATCCTAACCGTTGGACAATACAATTCCTTACTGGTCATGGCAACTTTAAAACAGTTAAAAGCAGGTTCAAAATAATAACTGAGGAAGAGGACACATGTACATGCGGTGAACGAGACTCACCAGAACATGTTCTAATTTAACGCCAAAGAGGGCGTGTTGGGGCTTCCTCAACCCTCCAGGATCGACATTCCCTTCGACACGGCAATGCACCCTCGGTTATACGTGCCGGATAAGAACTCAAGAATTGAATTTCCGGGATTCAATCCTGCATTTATTACGAGTGTATCATTATTACGCGGTACGCGGTGATTTTATAGAATATGGAGCAGTAATAGTGGCTCGAATTGAATAATCATAATTGACTCGAATTTAAAAAGTTAAATGTAAATTTAATGGTTGTTGCCTCACGGCAACAAAAATAATTTTGTTTTTCCATCTCCAACAGAGCCGAACTCATAAGAGTATTTGTTAGAGTTGGTACTTGGTTACCTTTATGAGAATTAGCATCTTGTTATACCCATGTAAGTACCTAATACTCAGTAGACCATTTGTTGCGCAAGTAATACATAGTATTAAGAGCATAGATGAACTGGAAGAGCCGAAGCAATTAAATTGCAACGTCCTCCAGCTTTTGAGAATGGATATAACTGGTATATCTAAACTCGGCCGGCTTGATATGCTAACCCCTGGACTGCTCCGCCACCAAAAATCGATCAATGGGTATATACAATTAACGCATACTTTCGTACACACTTAAAGGTTTTGGTAGTCACATAAGAGCCATTTATCGACCCGTGACCGTGCTGTGCTTACCGATCGATTATGATAACGAAACTCCAACGGCGCATAACGCTAGCATAAGGGTAGAACTTCATTCAAATTCGCCGGCCGAAAATTCATTTAAAAGTCACAGAAAACCAAAACCACCGAAAGCTTCGGGGGCTAACACTGTCAGGAGTTCCTTTACAAGACTAGCACGGCATCTACCCTTTATACACCAAGATTATGTGTGAACATACTTGGCTCGTTCATATTAAGGCACATTCAGACTTGATGGCACGTTCAATTCGAGCTTTGGGCTCAGGGTTTTTGTAAGAACCCCTCCTATTTTCGGTATTTGATGGCAAATACTTTCAAATAAGGCAGGATATGACTACTCCCATGTTTGCCGTTCAGTGCAATTCAAAATCCGGGTTATAGCAATAAAATAAGGGCAAAAAATTAGAGAAGAACTCCAATTCTCGCCCTTTATAAGAAATTATGCTATTTTATGATAGCAAAAATTTCTCTTGGCACAACTAGATCTCCTAAGAGGCGCTCAAAAATCTTTACGACAATAAAGACTCTTTAGAGCTTCTAGCGGCCAAGTTTTGTGTGCATTGCATTCAGAATAATGGGCGCCCGAAAAATGGGATAAAGTAAAATGGAGAATGAGGCACTTAGTCCCCATCTCCACTCTCACACCAGACCCTATACAGGTCTATTCTACAACTGTTGTTGAAAGAATGTCTGATGTGTTCACCCCAAGTTCGCACAGTCCCATATCCGAAGCATTCGTTCAAAAGAATGGAAGAAAAATGGGGCGCTAAAGCGCCCCTCATCCATTCCCTGCACATTGCTATACCCAGATATATTATGATACTAGGCATTACAGTATCAAGACCCTTGTGTTCGAATAAATTCAGAACATCAAGTCATTCATGGTCCATTTATTTGTGGAGCACTTGCCAAGCCGACATGACAAATCCTCCTATTTTTGTTGCAAAAACAACTAAGTCCCCATGCGCATTGCTTTCTAAGGCAAAATGCGACGAGGCACACAAGGAGCAGTCAAGCATCCTGTTTTATATGGTATTAAAGATATCTTTTGGAACTCGCTAAGCTGACATAGAGAGTTCCTATATCATTAATTCAAAATGTCTCACGACATTTGCGCGTTCAAAACATCTCATAATTACAGCTAGGCACTCGTGGCACCATCAGGGATATTAGCTCCAGTATACTTATGTATATGTTACCTAATATTCACCCACCACTTTAGTACGTTCAAAAATTTTGGCTTAATTAGCCTAAGTCCCACGAAGGTCCTTTCTTTTGCGTTCAAAAATTTTCTGGGATACGAGCCCAAGGAGTAGTAACCCTACTACGTAAATATAACATATGTGCCCTTTTTGCTTGCAATTCACTTGCCCCTTAGTGATTGCTCAAAAATTTTTACAGCAATTTGGGGCACCCACAGCCAGAAGCCATGGGCGCCCCATAATTATTGCAATAAAATAAGATAATAGCAATATAGCTATTTTCGCACTCACTTGCCCCTTAGTGGTGCTCAAAAATCTTTACAGCAATTTGGGGCACCCACAGCTAAGAGCCATGGGCGCCCCAATTACTATAATTATTATATATTCTATTAAAGAATAATACCTTTGCATGCTTAGTTCCCATTTGCAAAGTTCTTAAAGCAAAAAGGGGCATCACAGCAACTGTGACGCCCCTTAGGCAACATATATATTTTTGCTCTTGTTCGCGTCTGCATAAAGCAGATACATTCACGAGGAATGCATTCCGTTATCCACAACCCACGGACGCGCTCTGTAGCATGAGCATGCATCCGGTCTACTGGCTCACCTGCCGGAACTTTCAAGAGCAAGCTCCTTATGTCCAGCAAGATCGCCATTGCAAGTAGGGCTACCACGTTCAAAAGTTCGGCAGCCCCCTCGCCTAGCAGACCGGCAGAGAGTAGATAGGGACAGCGGGAATCTCGTTAATCCATTCATGCGCGTCACTAATTAGATGACGAGGCATTTGGCTATTTTTTTTTTTTTTTAACGCCAGCTCATCTACCCATTAAGAAAAATAATAAAATTAAGCCAGGGTAGAAGGCTGGTCCCTAAATATTACGCCTGTATGGCAGGAGGTACCAGAAATTAACAACGGCCTCCTCTTCTGTCACCCGACTCCTCTACTAACTCCAGGGCCTGTCGCGTTGCTGGCATTAAAGATGTTGAATGCTGCCAGCCCACCTATAAGCACCCTAGAGGAGATGGTTTTTAAGTCCTTTTGGACAAACCCCCAGCCACTCAGATCCCGTGCTGAGCAAGGGGACCAAACCCCTTTCCAATTAATGGTGGCTGATGTAAAGGAGATGTTGGACACCGGAATCCCGTACTCTCCAGACACGAACGCGGCGATCTCCGCATTACTTTGGTAATAGCGGACCTTGTTGCCGTGAGCAGACCTTAAGTCTGATTGCTCACCAACAACCTGTGCGTCCAAGACTAACGCAACCT
>CM065483.1:42496950-42539450 GCA_032873175.1 Leptopilina drosophilae
TCTGCCGTCGTGGTCGTCCTTTTCGGCCGCCATTCAACGCTCAGCTCAGAACTGGCACGGACAAGGGGAATCCGACTGTCTAATTAAAACAAAGCATTGCGATGGCCCTCGCGGGTGTTGACGCAATGTGATTTCTGCCCAGTGCTCTGAATGTCAACGTGAAGAAATTCAAGCAAGCGCGGGTAAACGGCGGGAGTATCTATGACTCTCTTAAGTCTCTTAAGTCTCTCACTCATCAGTGACAGACGGTGGTTTGGGCATTCCCGCAATGCGATGGATGGCTCCCTTATTGCGGAAAAGACGGCTTGAGGGACTGCGCACAGAAGAGATCGGTGCGGCTAACTCGTTTCTTGAGAAAGAGATCTCCACTTGTGAACGCAGGTTGGTGGATCGAGGCAATCGTCTGGGGACGCTCAATGATGTCAGGAAACTCTGGGCCGGAAAACTCCATTCCTCTGCGGATGGATGTGGTCTAAGGGACTCGATCGCTACTCGCGGTCAGCATCATTGGGTGAGTGAAGACACGAAGTTCTTGAGTGGTAGGGACTTTATCAACTCCTGCCGTTTAAGAATTAGTGCCCTTCCGACCAGATCGAGGACCTCCCGAGGGCGGGTTAGGGACAGAGGGTGCAGAGCAGGGTGCTCTCAACCGGCCACACTACATCGTGCGCCGGAGACTCTGAATCATGTCCTTCAGGTCTGTCATCGCACACACGCGGCACGTATTAACCGGCACGACGCGGTGGTCAATTATTGTGCTAAGAAACTACGCGAGAAAGGATGTACAGTACATCTCGAACCTCGCATAAAAACCAGAGAGGGCCTTCGTAAGCCTGATTTGGTCGCAACGAAAGATCAGGTTGCGTTAGTCTTGGACGCACAGGTTGTTGGTGAGCAATCAGACTTAAGGTCTGCTCACGGCAACAAGGTCCGCTATTACCAAAGTAATGCGGAGATCGCCGCGTTCGTGTCTGGAGAGTACGGGATTCCGGTGTCCAACATCTCCTTTACATCAGCCACCATTAATTGGAAAGGGGTTTGGTCCCCTTGCTCAGCACGGGATCTGAGTGGCTGGGGGTTTGTCCAAAAGGACTTAAAAACCATCTCCTCTAGGGTGCTTATAGGTGGGCTGGCAGCATTCAACATCTTTAATGCCAGCAACGCGACAGGCCCTGGAGTTAGTAGAGGAGTCGGGTGACAGAAGAGGAGGCCGTTGTTAATTTCTGGTACCTCCTGCCATACAGGCGTAATATTTAGGGACCAGCCTTCTACCCTGGCTTAATTTTATTATTTTTCTTAATGGGTAGATGAGCTGGCGTTAAAAAAAAAAAAAAAAAATAGCCAAATGCCTCGTCATCTAATTAGTGACGCGCATGAATGGATTAACGAGATTCCCGCTGTCCCTATCTACTCTCTGCCGGTCTGCTAGGCGAGGGGGCTGCCGAACTTTTGAACGTGGTAACCCTACTTGCAATGGCGATCTTGCTGGACATAAGGAGCTTGCTCTTGAAAGTTCCGGCAGGTGAGCCAGTAGACCGGATGCATGCTCATGCTACAGAGCGCGTCCGTGGGTTGTGGATAACGTAATGCATTCCTCGTGAATGTATCTGCTTTATGCAGACGGGAACAAGAGCAAAAATATATATGTTGCCTAAGGGGCGTCACAGTTGCTGTGATGCCCCTTTTTACTTTAAGAACTTTGCAAATGGGAACTAAGCATGCAAAGGTATTATTCTTTAATAGAATATATAATAATTATAGTAATTGGGGCGCCCATAACTCTTAGCTGTGGGTGCCCCAAATTGCTGTAAAGATTTTTGAGCACCACTAAGGGGCAAGTGAGTGCGAAAATAGCTATATTGCTATTATCTTATTTTATTGCAATAATTATGGGGCGCCCATGGCTTCTGGCTGTGGGTGCCCCAAATTGCTGTAAAAATTTTTGAGCAATCACTAAGGGGCAAGTGAAATGCAAGCAAAAAGGGCACATATGTTATATTTACGTAGTAGGGTTACTACTCCTTGGGCTCGTATCCCAGAAAATTTTTGAACGCAAAAGAAAGGACCTTCGTGGGACTTAGGCTAATTAAGCCAAAATTTTTGAACGTACTAAAGTGGTGGGTGAATATTAGGTAACATATACATAAGTATACTGGAGCTAATATCCCTGATGGTGCCACGAGTTACAGCCTAGCTGTAATTATGAGATGTTTTGAATGCGCAAATGTCGTGAGACATTTTGAATTAATGATATAGGAACTCTCTATGTCAGCTTAGTGAGTTCCAAAAGATATCTTTAATACCATATAAAACAGGATGCTTGACTGCTCCTTGTGTGCCTCGTCGCATTTTGCCTTAGAAAGCAATGCGCATGGGGACTTAGTTGTTTTTGCAACAAAAATAGGAGGATTTGTCATGTCGGCTTGGCAAGTGCTCCACAAATAAATGGACCATGAATGACTTGATGTTCTGAATTTATTCGAACACAAGGGTCTTGATACTGTAATGCCTAGTATCATAATATATCTGGGTATAGCAATGTGCAGGGAATGGATGAGGGGCGCTTTAGCGCCCCATTTTTCTTCCATTCTTTTGAACGAATGCTTCGGATATGGGACTGTGCGAACTTGGGGTGAACACATCAGACATTCTTTCAACAACAGTTGTAGAATAGACCTGTATAGGGTCTGGTGTGAGAGTGGAGATGGGGACTAAGTGCCTCATTCTCCATTTTACTTTATCCCATTTTTCGGGCGCCCATTATTCTGAATGCAATGCACACAAAACTTGGCCGCTAGAAGCTCTAAAGAGTCTTTATTGTCGTAAAGATTTTTGAGCGCCTCTTAGGAGATCTAGTTGTGCCAAGAGAAATTTTTGCTATCATAAAATAGCATAATTTCTTATAAAGGGCGAGAATTGGAGTTCTTCTCTAATTTTTTGCCCTTATTTTATTGCTATAACCCGGATTTTGAATTGCACTAAACGGCAAACATGGGAGTAGTCATATCCTGCCTTATTTGAAAGTATTTGCCATCAAATACCGAAAATAGGAGGGGTTCTTACAAAAACCCTGAGCCCAAAGCTCGAATTGAACGTGCCATCAAGTCTGAATGTGCCTTAATATGAACGAGCCAAGTATGTTCACACATAATCTTGGTGTATAAAGGGTAGATGCCGTGCTAGTCTTGTAAAGGAACTCCTGACAGTGTAAGCCCCCGAAGCTTTCGCTGGTTTTGGTTTTCTGTGACTTTTAAATGAATTTTCGGCCGGCGAATTTGAATGAAGTTCTACCCTTATGCTAGCGTTATGCGCCGTTGGAGTTTCGTTATCATAATCGATCGGTAAGCACAGCACGGTCACGGGTCGATAAATGGCTCTTATGTGACTACCAAAACCTTTAAGTGTGTACGAAAGTATGCGTTAATTGTATATACCCATTGATCGATTTTTGGTGGCGGAGCAGTCCAGGGGTTAGCATATCAAGCCGGCCGAGTTTAGATATACCAGTTATATCCATTCTCAAAAGCTGGAGGACGTTGCAATTTAATTGCTTCGGCTCTTCCAGTTCATCTATGCTCTTAATACTATGTATTACTTGCGCAACAAATGGTCTACTGAGTATTAGGTACTTACATGGGTATAACAAGATGCTAATTCTCATAAAGGTAACCAAGTACCAACTCTAACAAATACTCTTATGAGTTCGGCTCTGTTGGAGATGGAAAAACAGAATTATTTTTGTTGCCGTGAGGCAACAACCATTAAATTCACATTTAACTTTTTAAATTCGAGTCAATTATGATTATTCAATTCGAGCCACTATTACTGCTCTATATTCTATAAAATCACCGCGTACCGCGTAATAATGATACACTCGTAATAAATGCAGGATTGAATCCCGGAAATTCAATTCTTGAGTTCTTATCCGGCACGTATAACCGAGCGTGCATTGCCGTGTCGAAGGGAATGTCGATCCTGGAGGGTTGAGGAAGCCCCAACACGCCCTCTTTGGCCCCGGACTCTTCTAGACGGTTAGCCAAGCGAACAGTCTGGCGTTTGGTGAGGTTAATGTTTCCATCGAACGATGAAACGAGGACTAGGGTACGGCCATGGGGGTGGCAGGAAACTGTCTCAGCCCATGGAGGTATCCTATACTGCAAAATGATTCTCAACCCGTACCGCTGCGGCCACTACGGTTCTTTCCCATTTGAGGTGTCTTTGAAGGCAGGGATGAAGTTTGCAGTGAATTTTAACAAAACTCATTATGGATTCTGAAATTTTTGAGAAGCGCTTGAGCATTGATTCTCGACTCTTGCGTGGATGTGTAGAGAGTCGCCCAGTTGTGTGTTTGGAGAGGTGTGACTAGTGACTAGTGACTAGGTGCCGCCTACAAATTTCAGAAACAAAATCGAGAGGAACCCGATGAAATCCTCCTCCGGAAATCATCCTAACCCCAAACCCTGCGACACTGGACATTCCTCTAGTGTTCAAAGGTCTCCCTCGGGTCCTTGCAACAACCCAAAGCGCGAATCGCGAGTAGGTAATGGAATAACTCTTTGGCAGCACAATATGCGAGGTGCTAAAATCGTTTCGGGCGAAATTCGTAATAAATTAATTTCAAATAAAGTCGATGTACTCTTAATGCAGGAACCCTACGCGTTTAATGGAAGACCGAGCGGTCTCTGTTGTAATACTCGTATCGCGAACGCCCAAGTTAATAAACCAAAATCGGCGGTAGCAGCATTAAATACTGAAACTTCCATCCTTTCCGTTGGACATTTCAACACGGAACATTGTGTCTGTGTCGAGGTGAACAATGATTTTTATGCTGTTTCTTGTTATTTCCAATATGAAGACGAAGTCGAGGCGCATTTGCGCCAGCTCGACTACGTCCTTCATGAACTTAGAGGGAAGAAAATCATTATCTGTTTAGACGCGAATTCAAAGAACCCGCTTTGGGGTGGAAACACCCTCGATAATAAAGGTGAAATTGTTGAAGAATTCATCCTTCAACATAACCTTCGAATTCTCAATGATAGACATCAAGAGCCCACCTTTTCTAGCCTTAACGGATCTTCATACATTGATTTGACACTTGTCACCCCAAATATGCTTCCGCTTGTCAAGAGCTGGAAAGTACTTAAAAATATCACATCGAGCGACCATAGAGTCATCGAAATTAAATTACACGATAATAAAACAGATAATCTTAGTGGCGGCAGTCAGTATGGAGGCTTCTTAGGTCGCTTCTTGGTTGAGAAGGCGGACCATGAAAAATTCACTGAATGTTTAGCCAAAACTCTTGAATCTTCTCCTTTTCAAAAATCGATTGATAGCGCCGAAGATGCCGAACATCTCGCTAAAGAACTAAATGAAGCTCTTATAAAGTCATGCGAATCTTCAATGCCGAAGAAACGATGGCGACTTAAGAGGAACCCTTGGTGGAATAAAAATTTAACTATTTTGAAACGCGAAATCGTATTAACTCGTAATTCGTACCGTAAATCGAAAATTAATTTTTATCGCTTTGAAGAACCCTCAAAGGAACTTGAGACGGATTTCTTAGTAAAGAAGTTTCAATACCGCGAGGGTCTCAGTGCGTATCGGAAAGCTATTCGTAAAGCTAAAAGAGAGAGCTGGGAATTATTTGTTACTGACGTGGGCAACTCAAATCCATTCGGCTTTGTCTACAAGCATCAAGTAGAAAAGCTAAGGATTGAGGAAGTCCCATGTTCACTTAAAACTAACGATGGTTACACTTTAAATTCAGAGGATACTGCAAAGTACCTCATGAAAATTCTTATTCCTGACGCTCCGCCTAACTCTGCTGTTGGAGAAGAAGAACAGTATGTCTCAACTGAAGAGAATGAACCAGAGTTCACTCTTCAGGAAGTGATTAAAGCTGTTAAATCCTTCAAAAATGGCAAAGCTCCCGGACCAGACAAAATTGAAGTAGAAGTTGTCAAAATGGCAATTCCGTTTATAGGAGAAACAATTGTTAAACTCTTGAACGGCTGCTTGAAATTCGGTGTTTTCCCCAAAGTATGGAAATCAGGCACTCTCAGAGCTCTTCTCAAATCGCGCGATAAAGATCGGACTAACGTAAGGTCGTACAGACCTCTATGCCTCTTACCGGTTCTTGGAAAACTTTTTGAAAAACTTCTTCTTAAACGCATGAAGCGTACTGTATTAAAACCCGCCAACCTATCGGATAGACAATTTGGTTTCTTAAATAAATTATCAACTGAACATGCGCTAGTTGAATTTCGAAGACTTGTATCGACAAGTCCTAAACGCTATGTTTTAGCAATCTTCTTTGATATAACTGGCGCATTTGATAATATTCTCTGGCCAATGATTTTAGAAGGACTCAGAAAGAGAGCGTGCCCTTAAAACGTCTATGAAGTTTGAAACATTACTTCAAAGACAGAGAGATCACGCTTTCGTGGTTCAAACACAGTGAAAATAAGCAAACTACTCGAGGCTGCCCGCAAGGATCAGTCCTCGGGCCTAGTTGCTGGAACATTGTGTTTGACGAACTTCTGTGCGAACTCGAAGAATTACTTGGTGATAATTTTGTTGTTTACGCGGACGACCTAACTGTACTAATCGAAGGAGATACACGGGAAATAATCGAAACAAAAAGTAACATCGTTGTTGAAAAAATTGCGATTTGGTGCAAAAATGCGGGTCTCCAAATCTCGGAAAGTAAAACAGTAATGACTTATGTCAAATATGAACCGCGTAAACCTAAAGCGCAAAAAGATCTAGCGGTTGTTCGGAAAGATCGTAAAAGCAAAACGAGGAATAAGAAATTTTCGAACAAAAAGTTTGGTCCGTATAGCTCGTGTACGGACAGACATCCAATTGTTAAACTTAACGATAAAAATATCAAATATGCCTTCAGCACGAAATTACTTGGTGTACATTTTGGAGAAAAACTAAGTATCGCGGATCATATTACAAATTTAACTATTGACCTTAAAAATAAATTTCACAGCCTTGTGAAATTGGCTGAAGCCAGCTGGGGTCTTGGAGGAAGGACACTCAGGACGATCTATCGGGCGGTCTTTGTTCCCAAAGCGTCTTACGCTGCGAGAGCATGGATTGACTTGGCAGAGAAGAATGACAAACTACTCCAGAAACTAGAATCAGCTCAACGGTCGGTCCTCATTGGAGTAACACGTTCGTACAGAACTGTCTCCACGGATGCATTGCCCGTTGTTGCTGGGGTTCTGCCAATTCGCTTGGCAATTAAAGAAAGAGTCGCGATTTCAAAACTTAGAAACGGTAAGAATATTAAGTTCGGAAATTTCGAATTCCTCGAAAATACTAAAGTAACGGGCGCGATTAAAAATAAAATTCGAATCGAAACTTTAAGACTCTGGCAAGGCCAATGGAATAACGCGGAACACGGAAGAATCACTAAATTATTCTTCCCCTCTGTTAAAATAAGATTTTTAAATAATTCGCTTTCTCCTGGTTATTACACAACACAATTCATGACAGGACACGGGGACTTTGCTTCTTGGCTCTGTTCACGTACCCTCGCCGATAGTGAATTTTGTAGTTGTGGAGGAGTTGAAACGGTTGAACACGTAGTTGCACATTGCCCCAAATACAATTCCCTCAGAGCGGCACTCAGATCCCAATTAGAAGTTCCTGAAGCAAGATGGCCTGAACTTGCTGGTCAATTGGTCAAGCAGTCAGCCTTCAAAGCCTTTGGGTCCTTTGCAAAGAAAGTCCTCAAGCTCAAGAGGCAGTTAGTAGGGTAAATAGAAAATTTTCCAAATTAAGAACTCAACAGCCTCATTATCGGATGAAGACTGTACGATGCAGGGCCCATCAACATGATGGTATACTTGTGCATCAGAGGACTTAAAGCTAGATAGGTCTCTTCTTTCAATTAATAAAAACTTTTAACCTTTCAGAGGTGAAGCATCTTGCTTAAGATTCAACGTCCGTGGCGTCCCCGCTGGGCAATGCATGAGGACTGGGGGGATTATGGAGATCTTCTTTGATCAACATAATTTCCTCAGGACGAGTGTAGCAGAGAATCTTCCTGTAAAGGCACCAGTCTTCTGTCATCTTGAGTTCTTGCATGCAAGAAGAAGTAATTCCGAAGCATGCAAGGAAATCAGAGACGTTTTTCCTTTGCGCGGCCTTTGGACTTGTGCTTTCGCTTAATCGTGGATACATTGTTCTTGTCCCGTAAGGGAGGAATCTATGCTCCGTTCGGAGCCAGACGGTTCTTAGACCCCATTTTGGGGTTTACAGGTTTCCCAGTATCCCTATCTACTAACTCCGCTACGCCGGTTCCAAGCCCGGGACCTCACCTTGTAAGTTCGGGTGAGGGAGGAGGAGGAGTGGAGGCAGTGCCGGCCTTAGCCGTTTTATCGCCCTTGTGCGAAATTTTGAAAGCGCCCCTTGTAAGGCGAGGTTTTGTCTAATTTTTGGATAATTCAGTTTTTTTGAAAATTTTAATATCATTATTAACAAACGAAAAACAATATAATGAATTAAATATTGCAATTTATTATAATTATTTATACACATATATATTTTTTCAATGAAAAATTTTTCGTTCTGCAAATTTTTACCAAAGGCGAAGGTGTAAATGCTCTCTCAGTAAATAAAAAACATAAAAAATTTTTTCTTAAAAGCGCCTTCAAAGTAGCGGCGCCCCCTACAGCGTGGCGCCCCTGTGCGACAGCACAAGCGCGCACTACCCTAAAGCCGGCACTGAGTGGAGGGAACTCTGCACATACCAGGAGCGGTCCAGCAGTAGTGCATGCTAATCATAATTAGCAAGAGGAGAAAGAAGGCATGTGGAAATTGAGAATTATATTCTCGGATGAATTTGTTAAAGCAATAAGCATAGGTTTAATGCGGAGTTGAGAGTATTAAGGGATGTTATGTTTTTAGCACCCTTTTTCTTATGTTACATTCAAAAGCAATGCGCATGGGGATTTAGTCGAATTCACGAAGTGGACAATGTTTTGTTGGGGATCAAGGGATGTCATACTAGTTATGACATCCCTTTTTTTATGCAAAAATTTGGAAACCAATGCGCATGGGAACATAGAATAATTTCTGGGGTCGGCACTGGATGACAAGTAGGGTAGTTCGGTGTCGGTCTTCAGTGGTTGGACTCTTGGAGGCATAGAGCTAATTGAATCATTCATGGAAATGGAGGGAATCATAGTGATTCCCTCCATATTTTTATTAAGAAAATGAAATATGGCCCTATCTGGAAAGCAATAAAACTGTAAGGCATGCGCATAAGTTTACCTCCTAGAGGACACGAGGAGTGCGAGGAAGAGGATTCCGGATAGTTTGTGGAGCCGGAAGTTTCCAAATAGTGGAGAGAAAAGCGTATGAGAGGGTTCAGCGGAGAAACTGGGTGGCACAACCAGGCTGCCCTATAGTACACAGGCCCGGGTTGTATTAACCAAACAAACCTGGCTGCCTGACCATGGGGCGAAAATCCCGGCAGCTTATTGGTGACGTGTGGTGCACGTGCTAGGCCCTGATAAAGCTGTAAAGCAGGGTCTACAATGAGCACGTTAGCACGACACGCTCGACGCGACGTGAACGTGCTGACGTCACAAACGCGCTAGTACCAACTGTCGCGAATGTATGTACAATATTTCTGGATTATGTAACTTATTGTAATTTTAATAGAAGAATAATGGTTAATAATATAATTAACATAATAAATTTTATTATTTGATTATAATTACTATAATAATAATTATTATTATCATCATTATTAGTATAAATTTATAAAATGTCAAAAAAAATTAAATTAAAATATTTGTAAATGGTGGAGGTTATGATTCAGTTATTGAAAAAAATTGTATTTCTCTTACAAAATAAGTTACAAATTATAACAGAAATTCAATTATGTTAAAAAATTTTTAAACAAATCTTTGACAGAATTTTAATAACCTTTTAAAATACTAAAATTCTGCTCCACAATTAAATTATTTTCAAAAATTTTCCTCAAATGAATGGTTTTTAATGTCAATCATTTTAATAAAATAAAAAAAAATTACATATCTGAATGGAATTTTGTTAAAATTTTTTTTAAATAATTATTTTAAGAAAAATTCTACCTTATCAATAAATTATTTTGTAAAATATAATAAAAATTCCACTAGAATTCAGTAATTTTCATATTAATATTTATAAAACTAATCACAAAATTTAAATTATTTTTATATAATGTTATTCACAAAGTACAAAATTTAATAAACATTAAATTATATGCAATAAATTATTTCTTTTTGTATTTAAATAATTAAATTTTCCAATAAAAATTGATTTAAACATGACATTCCAGTTAAAATTTTAAATAATAATTGACATATATTTCTCAACAAATGCAATTCTTTATAATTTTATTTAAAATTCTTCTAAAGCATTCAATTATTTTCGAAAATTTTAATTAAATTAAAGTCAAGAATTCAATTATCTTTATAAATAATAAAAATCACAGCAGAATTTCATTCATTATGAATACAATTTTATTCGAATTTCTGTCATTATTCTTAAGAATTATATTTGATTTGGTAAAAAAATTAAATTATTTAAAAATTTGTTGATAAAATTTTATATGAAAATTGAATTTTTAAATTAAAATTTTATAGAATTGTGTACAATAAATTTTTTTATAAAGTTTAATGGATATCTTTTTAAATTATTTGAAATCTTTATTTTCTAATTTACATTTAATTGAGAAATTTTATAATAATCCTTATAATATTAAATGATGATCTTAAAAATTTTTCTTTTTAACCTGGAAAAATAAAGGAAGTTTGAATGAGCTAGAGCCTGGCAAATTAATAATTAATTTTTGTTTTAAATCAGTTTTAAAAATAGTTCATTTTTGTTAAAATATAAAATTACGTTTTAATTTTTTTAAATTAACAGCTCAAAAATAGTACTATTTCATTATACAATTTGCTTTGAAATTCCCATAATTAAATTCACTATTTATTTATTAATTTTGTAATTATATGTAGAGAAAAATTAAGTAGGTAATTATTTTTATTTACGGCAGATTTAAGAAATCTTTATTCGAATTAATAATTTGAAGCGATCTGTATTAGAGTTAAAATAATAAATTAGAAAAGAAAGAAAGTCTGATATTTTTTCAAAAATAAATTGTTTTTTAAATGTTAACATCTTTTATTGAAAATGTAATTGAATTAATTTCATAAAAAAGCTTAGATTGCACCTTCGTCTGATACAAAATAATCTGCTAACATTTCTCTTTGTTGGAGAGCATGTGGAGGAATTTCATCATCATTTTCATAATTATTTTGTCTTGCCTGATCATTTTCATCATCTTCTTCTACTTTCAGGAACATACAATTTTTCTTCTTCATCTAACAATTGTTCCTCTGTTAGAAGAAAATTATGCAAACATGCTAGTGCTTTCACAACTGTCACAGAGGTTTGCAGTTTAAAATCCATGCTTCTGTGAAGAATTTGCCATTTTGTTGCTAAAAGTCCAAAAGCATCTTCGATGCAATTCCGCGCTCTCGATAATCTAAAAAATTTAAGAAAAAAAATTATTTAAAGAAAAATTGTTTCAAGTTTACAGAGTAATTCGATAATTTCTAGTAATTTAAATTCCAGTATTCAATTCGTAAGTTAGCTAATCGAAGTAATTTACTTAATATTTTCTCCTTAAAAGTTTATTGAACTATAGAAAATATGTAAACAAAAGTTCCATTTCAAACCAAATTAATCTTACAAAAAAGGAAGGTCTATTTATTTTTTGTTAGAAGTGGTACCTACTACTAAAATTACTACGAATGAGCTCAACTTTTTGAATTTTTAATAGAGAGACATTTTGGAACATTTATTTGATTGACAATAGCAAATTGGAAATTATTAAGAGTCCTTATACTATTTTTTATAAAACTTTAAAATAAATAACAAAGTACTTTAGATATGAGGAAAAGAAGTTTCATTTTAAAGAAAGATAATTTTTAGTATGAAAAAATACAATTTTAATGCATTCATAATAAAAAAAAATAATTATAATATTATTATTATTTTATTTATTTTCATAAATACAAGAATTTTGAAATATTTTTTTTAGATTTTTAAATAAAATCGAAATTTCAATTTAAAAAAAATATAAATTTAAGTCTTCTTAAAAGTAATTAACTAATAAAAATTGGAATTTTAACTCATTCGAAATTAATTTATTTCAGATGCAATTTGGACAACGTAATATTATAGGTTTTATAGTTATAAAGGTGGCCACATATCAGTAAAGACAGGGAATTGTCAGTAGAATATTTTTTGTCAGTAAAGTCTGGGAAATATCTGGAAAAAAATTTTTGTCAGGGAAATTTAATGAATAGAGATTTTTAATTTTTTCAACTTATTTTTAAAAATTGTGACTTCCTCAACTTTTCTTCCAAATATTGCAACAAAATAAAACATTTTTTTGAAGTATAAAATACAACTTATATCGATTTTTATAGTGTGAAAAATAACTAAACAAATCTTTCAAAAATGATTTTTTAATCATTTTCTTATTTAAATTCTCGAACCTACAATTTAAAAGTTTTTGAATAAATAAAATTAACAAAAATTTAGATGAAAAGTCTTTAAACGCTAAATAATTTTTAAAAAGTACTTAATTCTTAGAATCTTTTGTATCATAATTTTTTAAGATATAACTATCTTTGAATAAAGGAAATAAAAATGTAATTTTATGGACTTATAAAAATTTTTAAAAAATTATGGTCACATTTATAATTATAATTATTCAAAAAATTTATTATTTGTATTTTTTTAAAATATTACACAATTATTATAAAAAAATGCATTTTCGTATTTAAATAATTTAATTCTCGAAGAAATTTGGGAAACTTATTTAAAATAATTGATTTGGAGATGAAGGTTAGTTGTAAATTATAGAAAATATTTGAATTTAGGAAGGGTTAAAATTGTAATTTTTAAAAATTATTAAATATCACAAATTTTACTCATTTTCCGTAAAATGTCAATATTTTCCTGTAAAAAGAATTTTGTCAGGGAAAATAATTTTAATTTCAGTAAATTGTCAGGGAAAGTGATAAACCGAAACTTGTGATCACCCTAGTTATTTTTGATATATTGCTTTTAATTCCTATGTGAAATGTAATAAAAAATTTTCGAGGTGAGAAAAGTTCAAGTGTATCTCAGATTTCTCTAACTTGTTGAACCTCTTATTATTATATTATAAGTGTTATTATTTTTATTTCTTTTATAAATTATGAAAGTAAATTTACCTATAATTGAATGTTCTTTGTCGTTCATCCAAGCCATTACCTCTCGAGAATGGTCTCATCATAAAACTCTCAACATGGAAATTTTCATCGCCGATGAAACAATACGGTAAGATAGTATTAGTTCCAGGTAACGCAGAATTTGGAGGCAAATCAACCAAATTATTTTTTAGAGCAATGAAAAAATCTGTATACTGAAACGCTGAAATATCACTTACAGATCCTGCAATTGATAATTTTTTATAAATAAACATCGTAAAGAGTTCATTACTTTTAACAATTAAAATCTCCAATTAAAGTCTCCAACGTCTATCCAAGTAAACCGATAGAAAGCATCGCAGATTGCCAGTAGTTTGAAACTACAAAACCGTTTATAATTATAAAACAAGGTTCCTGAGCAAGGTGGCTTTTTTATTCTGATTTCTTTGCCGTCTATGGCGCCCAGACAATTGGGGAAATCCCATTTGGTTTGGAAACCATGTGCAACAGATTGCCAGTCAAGAGCATTTTTCCGGGCAAAATATATGGGTGATAAACAGTCATATATTACTCCACATACTTCAGCAATTATTTGGTATGATGTAGACCTGCCGATCCTAAAGAAATTTGCTGTTGTTCTGCTACTATCGCCGTTTGCTAAGTAACTGGAAATAGAACATTATAATAATGTAACAAAATTTATAAATTCTATGAACAAAATTTGTACATTTTCCAGATAAATACAGGATTTTAGAAGTTTTAAAAATGTTTAAAAATTGTAGACATTTAATTTTTTATTTCCAAAATTGTTTAATTTTTTTTATTTTAAATGAATTGTGAATTTTGAAAGTGGCTTAACTCTTTTTAGGGTTCCGTACCCGGTAGGAACCCTATTGGAACGGTTACAAAAATGACCATGTACCCCCCCCCCCTAGAACTCACAGTTTTTCATCTAGAGAGCTAAAAATTGGTACACATATGCATTTTCACGCGTAGATTACAATAAAGAATCTTTAATGTTTCATATTTTATAAGCAAAAAAATTTCTTAATTCAATATTTTTTTAATAATCGTTTAATCATATTTAAAAAAAATTATTTATTTTAATTTCTTTAATGTATATTTAAAAAGGCCATTCGTAAATCGTGTGAAGTATTTAGGGAAGCAAAAATAGACAAAATTTAACGTTTTATTACAGAAAAAATACAGCGAAAAATATTGAAGTTAATTTTTATATTTTTTTAACAAAACAGTTGAAGTTTTAAAAAAGGGTACGGAACCCTCGGTATTAGTACGAGTTCCACTCGCACTTGTCCGATTTTTTCAATTTTACAGGAGATAAAAAAATGTTTATTTCAAACAGCTATAATGAAAATAGTTCAGCTTTTTTTGTAGTAACTAGATGTTATTTTATATGAGAAAATTATAAAAGAATTGGCCTTAATAATAGTGAGATACAGAAAATTGATATTATTATTGTCAGAGTTAAACCCTCTTCGAAATTCACGATTTAATTTTATTTTTACAATAAAACTTATGTAATAAATTTAACAAATAAAAATTAAAAAACTGAACAAATACTTACTTTAAAGTGACTAACAAACGCAGACGCTTTGATAAGGGTCGTCTTATACTGCGTTTAATAAGTCTATGTCTGATTAATCTGTACAAATTTTCAAACTGTGCAGGTGTCATGCGAGTCATTTTGTAAAATTCCTCATGATCAGTTCGAGTGAAGTACATGAATAAGGTTTGATAAGCACCAAATATATCGCGAATCTCATTTCTAATATGACTTTTTACCCACCAACGACGTAATGGAGAAGCAACTTTACACCATCGCAAATACAGATCAACAAGATTCAACCATAGGGAAATGGTAGAAAGCATATACATAACTTCAACAATCATTTTACACTGCAGTATTAAATTGAATTATCAATTTTAATTTGTGAGATTAATTTAACCTAAAATTTAAATCTTAAACACCATAAAGACTATGTTACTTAAAGGAGGGTTTTCAACAACAGTTTTGTGAAGAAAAAGATGTTCTGATTCGCTTAGGCCAAGATCAATTAGCAAATAGAGGGAAAGTTTTTAAAAAATATGGAAAGCCTTAAGGTCATGTTATTCAGTGCGAAGTTTTTCCAAAGTAAAGTATATGGGGCACGTGACCACTGAATAACATAACCTTAATATTGAAAGTACAGATTTTGCAATAAATTTCTTTGTTTTAAAAAGATCGCCAATTTTGAAGAAGTACAAAATTTCTAATATTTTAATTATTATGTATAGAATGACTGAAACAATCAACTTTAGTTACTGAAAAAAATCAGCAATTTATTACACATATAGATTATTCCCTTTTAGACATTAAAGTTACATCAAATTCGTGCTTCAACCAAAAAATTTATATAATTTAAAAATAAAATTCAGAAAAAAAATTGTAAATTGAAAACAATTAATGTTTTTTTGAAATTTTTCCAAATGTGTTGCAAAACTTATGGATTTTCAAGCATAAGGAAAATAACTGTACAATTTTTTTAACCAATTTTTTCAATATTTTTTATTACTTGCACATAAACGCGTTTTTGAAAACACTCATTAATTGAAATTTTTCGTTGTAACAACAAGATATACTGAACATTTAAACAATTTAAACAATAAAATAACTTTCATACATAACTACAGAAGTTAGTTCACTTTTAAATTATTTGTGCTTAAATATTAATATCATTTTATTCATATCACAATTTTACGCAATATTATTACTATTATTATTACAAAAAAATGATGAAAATAATTATGCAATTATTAAGATTGAATAAAATTATTAAACAATTTTATTTGTAGTCGACAGTGGTGAATTCTTTTTTTGATATTTCATAGTTGTAACATCTCTTTCAAAATTTAGGTATAAAACAATGTAATGAAAAAAGGTATAAAATGAAGTAAAATGAAAACGGGGTGAAAAGTTTTTTCTTTATAAAAATAAGAACACAAAATAAAAGGAAATCTCTTTCAAAGAGGAAAACGTGTGCTACTTTTTGCATACATTTTTCTTTATAGTAATTTTCAAAAGTCACTTACAAGTGATTTTAATAGAAAATGTTAGTAGTAAGATATTTTCATAAATTACAAAAGATAATAAAATTACACAAACTGTGAATTTTTCGGTAATCGAAAGCTACTTACCAACACGTTGTATAATAATTTTGTGCGTTAAACAACTTGCACAATGCGGTGTTAAAAAAATGAAATGACGATTACTTTTAGTAAACATTATTGTTTCAAAAGAGGTTTTTAAAAATAATAGGTAGTTTAGATTATATGAAAGAAATTAACTGTTAAGAACTACTCGAATATATTTGTAGAAAATCCTGATTCATATTCTTGAAAAGCAGTAAAAAATTATACTGTGAATTTTTTGATAATTTCAAGAATGGAAGGAAGCAATTCTCTTTGACCAGATAAAGGAAGTGTTAAATAATCCTCTTTTATTATATTAAAATACCAGTCATCTTTTATTTCTGTGTTATATTTCAGCTGAGACTTTACTAATTCTTTTTTATATCGAATATAATCTTTCATTTCAGATGAAACAGATGCAAGATTAGTCGAAACTTTGATTATAGAATTTGCAATAGTTTCACCTTCCTCATCTTTCTTTTTCTTTTTTTTTAAAGCAAACTCATCCCAAGCTGGAACAATTTTTCTTTGGATTTTCGATTGATTTGAAATTTGCATTGGTTTCTTTGACTTACTACTACAGGCTTCTGCTGTTTCTAATGGCCTTTTTCCTTCAGCAAGTGAATTTTTAAACAAATTCACATCTACTGGCACATTCGCTTTTTTTAATTGTACAACTGAAGTTATCCGTGGCAAAGAACTAGTAATCGAAGTGGAAGTTGATGGCAAAACCGTTGATGACGAATTTGAAACATTTGAAAGTGTGAATGGAGTTGTCGATACAGAAGTGTTTATTGACATTTCTGAAGTAGGTGTTGAGTGAACTGAAGAAATTTCTGAACTTTCAGTCGAATGCATAGGTAAAACGGTACTTCGAGGTAATTCAACAGATGCGCCTGTAGAAGCAGCAGAGGAATTTCTCGAAGATGTAGTTGGCCACAAAAATGAATGATGCGTACTTTCTACTTCCACTCCAGGACCTTGATTTAATGAACAATACATTTGTTCAGCATTTAATTGCTCAGACGCGTACAAGGTCTCATCTATTCCATCGATATTCATAGTTATTACTTCATTTAAAGCAGAATTATTACAATTTTCGTTGTCTACTTCCATTCCTTCGATCATTATTTCTTCTTCGATCAAATTCCTGCTTCTACAAGAAATTTCTTCTTCTCCAGTTTGTCTGAAATAATTACATTTACTTGTACTAATAAAGAAATGTATTATTTACTTAAAAAAAGTACTATTTTTATTTCAATTAGCAAATTTCAAATAAAAATAAAATAACAATTTTGTTTATTGTTTCAAAATTTAATTACGTTATTAAGAAATTAAAAATTAATGTAGAAGTAATTTTTAAATTTAAATGTAATACTTTCTGTGGTGAACGAATGCTTCTAGAAACTCCATATCCTTATTATAAGGCCATTTCAAATTATTTTTCTTGTGATTTCGAACATAGTTTTCTCGTAATTTCTGCCACTTCTTTTTAGTATCTACAAGAAAATGATTTAATGATTTTCAAATTTAAAAGTAATTATAATGTATGTTATTTAGTCTACTATCAGTTGTAATTTAAAAAATAATCATGAACGTGAGTGGAAATGTATAAAATTTTAGAAGGAAAGATGTCAAAAAGAAGAGGTTATGTTATGTTACTTCTATAAAAACAATTTAAAAAATAAAAATAACAAATTCTTTAATTTAATAATTTTTTAACAATTAAACAAACTTTTCTAACTGCATGCGACACATATTTTCATCGTAATGTATATTCGTAGTGAAGATTGGTTAAAAATATATGTGTTATATATAAAAGTAACATTGATCTTAAAAATTTTATTAAAAAAGTTTAATGTTCAATTATTCATAGAAGAAATGTGGTTACAGTGTTAAAAAGATTATTTTTTGAAAAATATGCAAACTTAAAATAAGAAATACTAACAAACCTTCATAATACACGCCATATGATTGCAATTGTAATTTTATTTCATTCCAAATTTTTGATTTTTTCGTTTCATCAAACAATTTTTTGTCTGGATTGTAAATCCATTCGTGACATTTAACGATACTAATAAATAATTTGATTTCAGCTTCCTCTGAATTAGGTGTTGACATATTTGTCTAAAAATAAACAAATTGGATGTGGATGAAGCTATTATTTTACTAGTGAAAGAAAGGAAATTTTTATACGATAAGTCTTCATTTAGTTTTAAAAATATTGATAAAAAAAATCACGCATGGGATGAGATAGCCGCGGAAGTGACGAATTTAACAGGAAAAGCAATACAAGGTATGTTACTAAACTCAACTAACATAACCTAACATTTATTTCAAGGTTTTTTTTCAAAG
Source organism: Leptopilina drosophilae (assembly GCA_032873175.1). Taxonomy (NCBI): domain Eukaryota; kingdom Metazoa; phylum Arthropoda; class Insecta; order Hymenoptera; family Figitidae; genus Leptopilina; species Leptopilina drosophilae. The sequence goes on from CM065483.1 coordinate 42,515,769, forward strand.
AGCATTACATATGTAAATATAGAAATACAATATAATAATCTCAGATTTATACTTACATCGTCGGTTTTTCTGCAAATACTTCGCATGAATTCATTATTAATAACAATTTCACAAAAATATTTTTTCTATTTTTAAAGGAACATCAAATTTGTCTTCATTGCTAGTTTATTTCTTAAATTCTAATTCCATTTTTGCCCGTTTAAGCTTTGTGAAAGAATTTTAATTTGTAGTTATTAAATTTAAAATAATATTTAATTTTAAACTCGCACTCTAGTATAACAGTAGTTATTACTTTCTGAGAAATGGACTTTTGTAAATAAATTAAAGCAAAACAAATTTTTTGTATCTATAATAATAAATAAATCATTATTTAAAAAAATTTATTTCTGAAAAAAATAAAAATAATTTCGTATTTTTTCAATATAAAATTCATGCTTTTATTAAATTAACAATATTGAATAATTAAATATTAGGTGACTATGTTTTTATTTATTTATAAACATTCTATTGAATGGACTTTAAAATTTATTTTTTCAATTTTTTATGCATACTCTAACATAGCAATAGACAAGACAGACAAAATTAAGTTTCTAATTTAAATTTTAGTGTAATAAATATTTTTTTCTTCCATTGCCATTTTTAAAATTACCTGCATTTTGAATAATTAGCAAGAAAAACAAAAAATGTTCTAAAATATTTATTCTACTTAAAAAATATAAATTTGTGTTTCTGTATATTATTGTTATATATGTATATTGTTTTTTCCACAGCAGACAAAGTGTTTAATAAATGGGAATATTTTAGAACAAAATATATGGAGCAACGAAAAGAAATTGCATCTTATATTCCATCAGGGTCAGCTGCAAGTGAAGATAAAGAAATAAAATGGAAATATTACAATTCAATGTTATTTTTAGAAAAATATGTTCATCATCAAAAGTAAGCACATATATACTTGATAAATTTATATAGGAATCAAAATTTCTCAAGTGTATACCAACCTCAACATTCACGTAACTCCCTTACTAAAAATTTAAAAAAACTCTAGATTTTAATAAAAAAGAACAATTTTTTCACTTTTTCCAGTCTTGAAAAATAAAACTAGGAAAGTAAAGTTTCAACAAACGAAAAAAGAAAACTGATGTTGGATTTTTTTCTGAAACATTTTTCTTATTAAATAAATGAGAATGAATTTACCGCTGAGTAAAAATAAATATTTAAATTGAAAATCCACATTGGTTTTCAAAACAACAAAATAAAGTTATGTACTTCGCTTTCATCATTTCAAAAGCAATATCAAAATTACTTTATCATACACTTTGTTTTTATATTAAAAAAACTACCCCTAAAATGTAAAAATTCAAAATGTATAAGAAAAAACAATTAAAAACCACATTGTTTTTCAAAATAGAACAATAAATTTATGTACTTCTCTTTCAACTACTTACAAGCAATGTCAAAATTGCTCCAACACCCTTTGTTTTTTTAAATTGAAGTAACTACCCCTAATATGTAAAAATCAAAATGTATAATAAAAAAATGAAAAACCATAACAAATTGGTTTAAACTATATTGAGAATTAAAACATAATTTTTTTTTTAAATTTGAATTAAAACCAATTTGTTGTGGTTTTTCATTTTTTTATTATACATTTTGATTTTTACATATTAGGGGTAGTTATTTCAATTTGAAAAAACAAAGGGTGTGGAGTAATTTTGCTAATGCTTTTGTTTTGATAAAAAAGAAGTACATAAATTTCATGTTTTGTTTTGAAAAACAATGTATGTCTGGTTGAAAAAACAGATAACTTTTCTTGTGTGCCTGTGTAATTAATCTTAAAAAAAGAAAAATCATTCATTTTATCCATTTCGATAAGTAGAAGTACAATTTCTAAACTTTATTTCATTGTTAAGAAAAGAAAAATAGTTTTTAAGAAAGAAAGTGAAAAATATTTTTTTAATTTCTAAACAAGAGTAAAATTTTGAATTTAAAGTAGAAGTTAACACTGATAGCACTAAAGTTTCGATGAATATTAGTGTAATATTACCAACTATTACATCGTCTGCAAATTTGTCTTCACATTGCTTGAAAATTAAAAATTCTTTTTTCTTGTGCGCAGGACAGAAAGTACTTTCAAATTATTGCACGTGGATAATGAAGACACCAGCGATAATTCTAATAAAGAAAATAAAAACTCACGTGATAAAAATTACGAAACATCAGATGAAGGTACTCTCTCAATTTGAATCGCTTACAGACATGGTTTTAACTGACAATTAGTGGCTGGCTTTTTCCTTCTGAATCAGTTGAAAATAATTGATTTTTAATAATACATAACTTATTTTTAATAAAAAATAAAGAGAAAATTAGTTTAACTTGTTTAATTGAATAACTTAAAGAAAATTTACTAAAAATTTAATGTTTGTAAATCACTTCCTAAATCTGAATATGCGAATTTGCACATATTCAGATTTAGAAAGAAGTTATTTTTAACTGATTCAAATTTAGAGAACTGAGAACAATTGCAATGCAATTAATTTATTTATTTGTGCTATGATTCTGTAATAGATATACATTTAAAAAATATTCTTTCAGATGAGGAAGACAATGAGGAATTAATAAGCTACAATAGTCAAGATTACTTATTGGCTATTAAACAATCATGGGACAAAGTATCTGAAGAAAACAGGAAACAATGTTTCCTACAATTGCAGCAGCTCATGAATGAAAAAATAAGCACATACAGTAACAAATAAGCATGAATGTATGGTTTCAATTATAAAATTGAAGTTTTAAAATTTTATTTCATTCTTTTGTTTTAATATATTATGTATTTCTTAAATCTGCCGTAAATAAAAATAATTACCTACTTAATTTTTCTCTACATATAATTACAAAATTAATAAATAAATAGTGAATTTAATTATGGGAATTTCAAAGCAAATTGTATAATGAAATAGTACTATTTTTGAGCTGTTAATTTAAAAAAATTAAAACGTAATTTTATATTTTAACAAAAATGAACTATTTTTAAAACTGATTTAAAACAAAAATTAATTATTAATTTGCCAGGCTCTAGCTCATTCAAACTTCCTTTATTTTTCCAGGTTAAAAAGAAAAATTTTTAAGATCATCATTTAATATTATAAGGATTATTATAAAATTTCTCAATTAAATGTAAATTAGAAAATAAAGATTTCAAATAATTTAAAAAGATATCCATTAAACTTTATAAAAAAATTTATTGTACACAATTCTATAAAATTTTAATTTAAAAATTCAATTTTCATATAAAATTTTATCAACAAATTTTTAAATAATTTAATTTTTTTACCAAATCAAATATAATTCTTAAGAATAATGACAGAAATTCGAATAAAATTGTATTCATAATGAATGAAATTCTGCTGTGATTTTTATTATTTATAAAGATAATTGAATTCTTGACTTTAATTTAATTAAAATTTTCGAAAATAATTGAATGCTTTAGAAGAATTTTAAATAAAATTATAAAGAATTGCATTTGTTGAGAAATATATGTCAATTATTATTTAAAATTTTAACTGGAATGTCATGTTTAAATCAATTTTTATTGGAAAATTTAATTATTTAAATACAAAAAGAAATAATTTATTGCATATAATTTAATGTTTATTAAATTTTGTACTTTGTGAATAACATTATATAAAAATAATTTAAATTTTGTGATTAGTTTTATAAATATTAATATGAAAATTACTGAATTCTAGTGGAATTTTTATTATATTTTACAAAATAATTTATTGATAAGGTAGAATTTTTCTTAAAATAATTATTTAAAAAAAATTTTAACAAAATTCCATTCAGATATGTAATTTTTTTTTATTTTATTAAAATGATTGACATTAAAAACCATTCATTTGAGGAAAATTTTTGAAAATAATTTAATTGTGGAGCAGAATTTTAGTATTTTAAAAGGTTATTAAAATTCTGTCAAAGATTTGTTTAAAAATTTTTTAACATAATTGAATTTCTGTTATAATTTGTAACTTATTTTGTAAGAGAAATACAATTTTTTTCAATAACTGAATCATAACCTCCACCATTTACAAATATTTTAATTTAATTTTTTTTGACATTTTATAAATTTATACTAATAATGATGATAATAATAATTATTATTATAGTAATTATAATCAAATAATAAAATTTATTATGTTAATTATATTATTAACCATTATTCTTCTATTAAAATTACAATAAGTTACATAATCCAGAAATATTGTACATACATTCGCGACAGTTGGTACTAGCGCGTTTGTGACGTCAGCACGTTCACGTCGCGTCGAGCGTGTCGTGCTAACGTGCTCATTGTAGACCCTGCTTAACGGGGGGCACCGCGGCGGCCACAATAAGACGTTGTCTTTCTATTAACGAGGAAGTGAAAATCTTCACATTCTTAAAGGATAAAATCATCGGAGTTGTACTCTAAGTGATAGAACTTATAAAAATTTTTTTATGAAATGTCAGAAATAGAGAAAAATAGTACTATTGTGCCAATGGATGGAGTGGAGCCCCTAGGCTCGAGAAGCTCAAGTAAGACCGGCTTGAGTGTGAACAGCAAAAATGCTAAGGAACGTCTTAGCAAGAAGCGATGTAGAGACCAGGATTCATCAATGGAGGATGACTGGGAAGACGCAATCATGAGTAGCGATGGAACGGTGGAGGATATAATGGAGATCGAGGATCGAATTAGAAAGTGCTGTGAAGGCGATCCCTCGAAGAGGGTGACAAGAGCACTCACTAATGAAATTATGGAGCATGTTGGAAATATGTCAAAAATGTCGATGATGTTATTGACGAGGAATGCGTATCTTAAGGGTATTATTGACAGCAAGACTGCAGAGATCACGGCATTGAACAAGAAGTTGGATGGTGCTAAAGAAAATAATCAGACATATGCGTCAATAGCTGCAAATAGGGATACGAGAAAAGTGCCACCAATTAGTGGTCTGAATAATAGGATGGCTGTACTGGCTCAGGTGGCAATTATTACACCCCCGGAAAAAAGTGGTCTAAACGTGGAGGAGACCAAGCTAAGGAGTAGTGAGAGAAACAGAATCTATCTCGAATGGCAGTCATGCAAGATAGAAGATTATAGAGGAGTTACGAGGTGTTATAAATGTCAGTTGTATGGCCATGTCTCTAAATATTGTAGAGAGGAGAATGAGATATGTTCATATTGTGCAAAAGGTGGACATAAGATTTCGGAATGCCCCGAGAAGAAAAAAGGTGTCAATCCGACCTGTGCGGCATGTAAGAGAGCCAAAAAGAAAGCAGATCATTCAGTGAATGACAAGACATGTCCCGCTTACAAGTCGGCGTTGGAAAGAATAATCGAGAGGACCGATTATGGAATTAAATAAATTCGATATTAAAATTCTACAACTGAATACGGCAAGAACGATGAAGACTGTTCCGGAGATTCGACAGCAAGTCGATAAATATAAGATACAAATTTTGGCTATACAGGAACCTTATACTATTAAGGGAAAAATAATGAATTTCGGGAGTAAGGCAAGAGTAATATCTGGTGAAAGAAAGGGAGAAACGGCATGGGCAGGAATAGTTGTTTTTGACCCTGCAATTGTGGCTATGAAGATTGAACAGTGGAGCGATACACATATAACTTGTGTACAGGTGGATAATGGGGAGAATGTCACGTACATAATAAGTGGCTATTTCCAGTACTCTCACCCGATCGAACCTTATATCTACAAGTTGAGAAACATAGTAAATCAGCTGGAGGGTAAGAGAGTAATTATTTGTGTGGACGCGAATGCACATTCTCCAGTATGGCATTCAGATAAAGTAACAGTGGAAGGCGAAATTCTCGAAAATTTTATTATGGAGCAGAATTTATATGTACTTAATGAGGCTAGTGATTTATACACCTACTCGAGACCAGGCGGTGAAGGCAATATTGACTTGACATTAGTTAGCGAGAATCTAATAAGATCGATCTCTGGATGGAAATTGCACAATGGCTGGTCATCAAGTGACCATAATGCGATAACGTTTTCGGTTGTGCGGAGCTCCCAATTAAGTGGCACACAAGAAGAAATAAACTCGAGGAAGTTTAATGTACAGAAAGCAGATTGGGTTAAATTCAAAGAGGCCTTCCTCAGAAAGTTATCAAATATAGAGGAGTGTGATAGCGTCGTCAAGGTAGTAAGACTGGCAAGAGTACTAAGAAGGGCGATGATAGAGGCTTGTAAAGAATCAATGCCTTCGAGAGGGAATTCGAAGTGTGGTACTAAATGGTGGAGTACAGAGCTTACTAAGAGCAAAAGAGAGGTGAATAGGCTGAGGCACCAATATCAAAGGGCGAAGAAGAAAAAGAGAAACGAGGCAGAAATTGGTGAACTAAGGCATAACTATCACACTAGACGGAGAATTTACGATCAACTCATATACAAAACTAGAATAGAGAGTTGGAGAACCTTTATGACGAAGGCAAGTGAAGACCCGTGGGGTTATGCTTATAAGTTGAGCAGTAACAAATTAAAGGGTATGCAAGTAATGAATTCGATGAGAAGAGGAGACGGACATACGTTGGATTGGAGAGACTCGGCGAATGAACTATTGAATTCCTTATTCTGTTACGACAATAGGGACACGGACAGTGAGCAGCAAGAGGCTGTAAGAGAGGAAATTGAGAGGGGTTTGAATGAGGAGGAGGACCTCGAGGAGTTTACGGATAGGGACATAAATAGGGTTATAAGCAAGATGAAAAGTGGCAAGGCTGCCGGATGGGACGGAGTAGAGGTGGAGGTCTTAAAGAGAGCATGGAGCCTGAATAAGCAAGCGTTTTCGAGACTGTTTAATGGCTGTTGGAAGTTGGGAGTATTTCCAAAGGAATGGAAGAGGGCAGTTGTAGTGACATTGTTGAAGGCGGAGGATAAAGATAAGTCGGACCCATCTTCGTACAGACCAGTGTGTCTTTTACCAGTACTGGGAAAGGCCATGGAAGGACTAATACTACAACGCCTTAAGAGAATAAGTGACTCCAGACTCTCGAGTAGACAGTTTGGCTTTCGAGAAGGGAGGTCGACGGAAGACGCTTTACATGCCTTCCTGGAGTTGCAAAAGCAAGCAGAAGAGAAATATATAATGGGTTTTTTCCTAGACATTTCGAATGCGTTTAACAATCTCTGGTGGCCAGCGATACTAAAAGCGATTCGAGGATTTGGAGCCTCAAAACAGCTATTTGGCATAATAAATGACTATCTCTCGAGGAGATATGTTTGCTTCAGAACAAATATTGGTTCGATAGAGAGAGAAGTTAACAAGGGCTGCCCACAGGGCTCGATCCTTGGGCCACAACTTTGGAACATAGTCTTTAATGAGTTGTTGAGCGAGTTCGAGGAGGAGGAGATTGATATAGTGGCTTTTGCTGATGATGTGGTGATAGTGGTGAAGGCAGACTCAAGAAGGGATATTGAAAGCAAGTTGGGAGTATTTCCAAAGGAATGGAAGAGGGCAGTTGTAGTGACATTGTTGAAGGCGGAGGATAAAGATAAGTCGGACCCATCTTCGTACAGACCAGTGTGTCTTTTACCAGTACTGGGAAAGGCCATGGAAGGACTAATACTACAACGCCTTAAGAGAATAAGTGACTCCAGACTCTCGAGTAGACAGTTTGGCTTTCGAGAAGGGAGGTCGACGGAAGACGCTTTACATGCCTTCCTGGAGTTGCAAAAGCAAGCAGAAGAGAAATATATAATGGGTTTTTTCCTAGACATTTCGAATGCGTTTAACAATCTCTGGTGGCCAGCGATACTAAAAGCGATTCGAGGATTTGGAGCCTCAAAACAGCTATTTGGCATAATAAATGACTATCTCTCGAGGAGATATGTTTGCTTCAGAACAAATATTGGTTCGATAGAGAGAGAAGTTAACAAGGGCTGCCCACAGGGCTCGATCCTTGGGCCACAACTTTGGAACATAGTCTTTAATGAGTTGTTGAGCGAGTTCGAGGAGGAGGAGATTGATATAGTGGCTTTTGCTGATGATGTGGTGATAGTGGTGAAGGCAGACTCAAGAAGGGATATTGAAAGCAAGGGTCAGAAGGCGATCGTTATGGCGGAGAGTTGGTGTAGGAATCAGAAGATGCAGCTTTCGCAGAAAAAGACAGTCATGATGCTGCTAAAGGGAAAATTGGATAACGAAAGACCTCCGAGAATAAAGCTGAATGGAAAGCAAGTAGCTATGGTAGAGGATTTCAAATATCTTGGAGTCACATACGAATCAGGAATGAAGGGTATAAAGGCAGGAAAACATGTAACAAACGTAAGGGACAAGAGCAAAAATATGTTTGCTGCGCTAAAGAGAATGGCGAAGAAGGAATAAGGCCTGGGATACAAGGCTCTTAGAATAATATATAAGGGATTTTTCTTGGCTCTGGCAACTTATGCAGCATCGACGTGGATGGACTTTATAAATATAAAAGATTGGCAGAGATTGGAATCGGCTCAGAGATTTGCGCTAATTGGCATTATAAGAGCGTATAAAACAGTGTCTGCAGAAGCGAGTCAGGTAATAGCCGGAGAATTGCCAATCAAATTAGAGGTGAAATATAGAGCAGTGAGTTACCGACTAAGAAAGGGCCTTCAGGTAACTATCGATGGAAGAAACCTTATACTGGACGCAAGGAACAAAAGAGCAATTTCGATAGAGAAACGTAAAGCAAGAAGGGAACTCATTGATACATGGCAAGCAGAATGGAGTACAGGAACGAAAGGAAGAACGACATTTGAATTCTTCCCGGACGTAAATCTAAGGACTAAAATGACGTGGGTAAAACCGAATTACTTTTTAACACAGACTCTTTCTGGACATGGAAATTTTAAATCGAAATTGTATGATTTAAACTTAGCTGACGAATCGGAATGCCTTTGTGGCGAAGAGGATAATTATAAACATTTTATATTCGACTGCGAATTATTCGAGGAAGAAAGAAGAGTGCTGGAAAGTAGATGTAGTGAGATGAATATCATATGACCACCGAAGGAAGAAGTGTTAGTGACGAAGGATATATATCCGGACTTTGAAAGATATGTAGGGATGGCTCTTAAGTTAAAAGAGGAACTCAACTAAGGAAAGCATGAGTTAAGAGAGCACCTCGAGTTGCCCGAGGTTAAGGCAAGAAGAAAGAGCATGACGAAACACAAGTCATGATAGCTCCCAAACAAACAGAAGGTATGCGAGTCGTTGGACATGAAAAGCAAGGTTATGACCGAGCTGAGTTACGGCGGCAGAGCCAGAAGCTAAATCTGGGCGGGTGCCTCCACGTGGTTTCCCTGGAAATGCTCTGATCAGGGCAAACCAAAACCCGTAAATCTCTTTGGAGAACTCTGTTTTTCTAATTTTTCCGAGGCGTTGAGGCAGCTCCTTGAGCAGTGGTGAATGATTCGATCAGTACAAAGAAAGGGACATGGAGAACATGGAAGATGGAAAAGTTTATGAGAAAGGAAAATGATGTATTAATGTTAAGGAGGACTGATAGCAAAGGAAAAAGATCCATTCACACCGAAATAAGACGAGAAGAAGAAGAAAAAGGACAAGTGTAAAATTAATCGAATGCTGGTATATCCGCTTTCGGATAAGGAACAGCATATAAGCACAAGTAAAGTGCACAATATGGAATTATTATTATTATTATTATTATTGTCCCTATCTACTCTCCGGCTGGTCTATTAGCAGAGGGCTACTAAATTTTGAACGCAGTAGTCCTACTTGCAAGAACAATCTCGCTGGACATAAGGAGTTTGTGCTTTAACTCTTGAAACGTCTAGCAAAGTGAGTTTATAGATCAGAGGCAATGCTCATGCCACGGAGCGCGTCCATAGGTTGTGGATAATGGAAAGCATCCCTAGTGGATGTATCTGCCTTGAGCAGACGCGAACAAGAGCAAAACAAAACATATGATTTCATAAAAGAATGAAAATAAAGAAAAGGGTCTCCGCAGCTACTGTGAGAGGCCCAATTCTCGTTAAGGAGTTTTGGTGATGGAAGCATTGTATTGTATGTATAACGAAGGATGGTATAGAAATATGGGCCTCCACAGTTACGGCTGTGAGAGGCCCATGTCACGTTAAGGCTTTTTAGTGATTTGAGAAAGGGTGGCGAAAGATGGTATATAAACATGGGTCTCCGCAGGTACTGTGAGAGGCCCAAGTCACGTTAAGGCTTTTTAGTGATTTGAGAACGAGTAACGAAAGATGGTATACAAACATGGGTCTCCGCAGCTACTGTGAGAGGCCCATGACACGTTAAGGGCTTTTGATGGTTAAAAGCGAAAAGAGTGGTGGATAAGTGAATAAAAGATGAGAAACAAAAACGGGCCTCCACGGTTGATTAGTCGACCGTGAGAGGCCCGTATCACTTTAAGCCTTTTTTTTAGAAATATTGGATATGGACATAAATATGGGTCTCCACAGTTGATTATTCGACTGTGAGAGGCCCAAAACACTTTAAAGCCTTTTAAAGAAAAATATTAGAAATGGACATAAAATGGGTCTCCACAGTTGATGATTTGACTGTGAGAGGCCCAAAACACTTTAAAGCCTTTTAGATAGGGACATAAAATGGGTCTCCACAGTTGAGCAATTGACTGTGAGAGGCCCAAAACACTTTAAAAATTTTTGTGGAATCTGGATATGGACATAAAATGGGTCTCCGCAGTTGATGATTCGACTGTGAGAGGCCCATGTCACTTAAAATTTGTCGGGAGAGAAAAGCAATGCGCATGGGGAGATAGAGAAAAAAAGTGATATATAAAAAATAAAAAGCATGATTTGGCCATGTTTCTCCTTTAGGACTTAGCATGGAAGCCTGTAATCCCAGGCTACCAACACGGGTGTGCAAAGTTGCGAAGTGCACAACTCCCTTGTGTATGGGGGAAGGTGTGAGTAACGTACGCAGCAGCTTCTTGTTGCTGACCGGTGATGAGACGTTGTTGTTGTTACTGTTGAACGAAGTTGTTTGGTTTCATTTTCTCGGAGGCAACTCGTTGCTGCTATGAATAAGCACCTCCGGACAGCTGGATTGGGGTTGAATTGAAAGAACGCTGCTCAACTCCTAATTACCGTAGATCCTATGTGTGAATCAACGACCCTAATTTGAGCTAGCGTTATAAGGGTAAGACGTACATATAGGAAACGGGGGCTAGGCTTAATTGCACGGCCGCGAGGTGGGGTCCTCTATAAAACCCTCCTAATCCTAAGTTTGAGCTACGTGACGATGGGATGAATGGTCGAGGTTACCGGCAACAAGCGTATTAAGCTGACAGATACTGAATGAATGAAACTACTTTATATTTTCTCTCTCCTAAGGGCGGCAGGTTGATGAGGGTACCTGTTCTGAGGAAGTAATGCTCCTGAGACTTGTACTTATTCGCCAACACTCAACTGCTGTCTGATCAAAGAGAGAGGTAAGAATCAGATGATAATGAAAAATTTAAATAATAGCCTTGGAAAAGATGATGAAGTGAAGGAGGTCTCCATACAAATGGAGACGGAGACGGATATGGACACGGATACGAAACAGGAAACATTCTTGAAGCCAGACAATCTGAAACTGAAGAAAAGGATGAGCAAGAAGTAGAAAAAGCGTGACTGCGAATCTGAATCTGAGGTAACAGATGTCGAAACTCATAAGAGAAAACGTTCTCTTAAGAGAAAGGCCTCATCTCCTCTCCCAAGAGGAGATGTAGCATCGAAAGAGTCGAAAGACTCAAGTGATTCGAACGAAGATAACTTAGTATCGGAAGAGAAAGGTTATCGATTAAGAGCTAAGTCCTCGAAAGTGAGAATCCATAGGTTACTTAGTAACTCTGGGATCCCTGAGGAAATTAGCCAGGACATTCTCGAAGAGGTGAATGGAATGAGGGAATTAATCCATGAGTTAATTGCTGAAAACCAGATCCTCAAGGGAAGACTGATTGAACGTAAGAATAGTGAAAGCTTAATTGCGGAAACTATCGAAAAAGTCCTCGAATCTCGAGGCACCGCTGTTAAGAGGAAGACTTTTGCTGAGATGGTGACGTCGAAGCCAGCTGCAGTCCCCGCGTTAAGCGGACCAGTTAAGAAAGTTCCGAAACTCGCAAAGGTGGTCCTCATTAGACCACCTGAGGATAAGGCAAACGAAACCAGTGACGAGACAAAAAAGCAGCTGATGACTTTGATAAATCCAGTCAAGGAAAAGATCAGAATCAAAGCGGTTAGAAAGATGAAGGAAGGTGGCATTGCCGTCGAGGTCGAGGCCGAAGAAGACCTACAAAAGATCCTGTCTCACGATAGGATCAAAAGTCAGAAGTACAGAGTAATTAAAGCGAGTACGAGTAATCCGAAACTGCTGATTTACGATGTGCCTGACAACTTGAACGAGGACCAAGTCGCTTGTGCCATATTTGAGCAAAACGAGCACTTAAAGAAGTCCATGTCGAACGTGGAACAATTCAAGGAGTCATTCAAACCTCGGTTTAGAATGGGTCCAAGAAGAGAGGGATCAACAAACTGGGTTGCTGAGGTAACTCCGGGATTGAGATCTAGCTTAAGAAGTTCCAATAACTCTAAACTCTATATAGGGTGGAGCGCGTGTAAAGTCGATGACTTTATATCTGTGTCGAGGTGTTTCAAATGCCAAGGCTACGGACACGTGCAGAAGCACTGTAAGGAGGAAGAGATTGTTTGTGCATACTGTGCAAAACAGGGTCATAAGGCTCAGAACTGCCCAGATCTAGAAGCTAAAAAGCCGCCTACATGCTTCGCGTGTAAAAAGGCAAAAAAGAAGTCGGATCATAAATCTGGGCAAAAAACTTGCCCAGCGTACAGAGCCGCACTCGATCGAACGAAAAGCAGAATAGATTATGGTAATAATGGTTAATAAAACAATTGAACGTGGCGTACTGCAGTTGATGCAGATAAACGCTGGTAGAGGAAGAAATTCCTCTACAGAGATCAGAAATATGTCTGATAGGAGAAAGATACAAATTGCTCTTGTTCAGGAGCCGTATGCTGTAAGAGGCAGAGTGGCAGCTTTTGGCCTTAGGGCTAGAACTGTCACTTGAACGACAAGTACTGAATCTCTGGCAGGAGGAATGGATGGAATCGAATAAGATTACCAGAAAATTCTTCCCTAATGTCAGAGATAGACGTACGAAAAATTGGATTATTCCGAATCAGTACACAACTCAGTTCTTCACAGGACACGGAAAATTCGCACAAAAACTAGCTCAGCTAGGATTGAAAGACACAGGAGACTGTGATTGTGGCGAGTTGGAAACAAGTGAGCACGTGTTGATGGAATGTCCAAAATGGAACGCATTACGATCTAATCTTAGAAGCTTAGTGCAACGAAAGGGATACGGCTGGCCCGTTGAACTACAAACACTAATGCAGAAAGAAGAGTATATCCTATTCGAAAAACTGGCTATTGAAATAATAAAAGCTAAGGAAGAAGAAGATATCATAGATCTTGAATTAAGTAACCCTCACTTAGGTGAGAACTTGAACGAATAATAAGCCTCAGAGATCTGGCGCGTTGCCCGGACACTTGTGTTTTGGGCAGCGTGCTAAGGTTCCAGAGGCTTTACTCCGTGTTGATGCCCGGAGAAGAATAGGGCAAATGTATCCATGCATGTCGTAGGAGGCGACTAAAATGGTAAAAAACCCAGTCGCCTGGGAGATGAGAAGTTTTGCGGGCGAAACTTAAATAGCTCCGGCATATATCTTCGGGTATATCAACGGATGCGAGTCGTATGACATGAAAGACATAGGGAGCAATCCCGGGTCGAGTCACGGCGGCAGAGCCTGGAGATTTATCTCCAGGGCAGGTACCTCCACGCGGTTTCCCTGGATCACACTAGGTGAACTAAACCTGTAAATCTCGAAAGAAGAGGACTCTGTTAATCTAATTTTTCCATTCCTGTAATGGCGAATCCGTTGGCGGTGCAGCTAGAAAGTGATAAAGATGCTCGTGGGCATCTTGGGACCGATAAACTATGTTTTAAAAGAGAAAACAGACGCGACAATAGAACCGATGCTAGTGTAGTTAGCAACGAGTAAATTTGAGGCACGAAACAATATCGCCGAACAAAAAGTAAAGTAGAGTCAATATTTAAAGTTAGTAATACCCTTGTTAAGAGACAGTCCGTTGGTAAGCCGAAAGGTAGGAACGACGGAAAATCTTGAAACAAGTCCCAGCTTAAAAATCGAGATTTGAGGCAAAATATACCGCTGAATACCGCTGTCCCTATCTACTCAATGTCGCTCGAGCTGTCGTACTGTATAGACGTGTTCTGTGTCGCTCCGCTTTGTTTATTTATTTTGTTGTCAATTATTATCGTATGTTTGTAAAAGTTTGTGGAACTGTTTATTAAGTGGCAAGGAACATTTTTGCAAAGTTTCGCGAAGATCGGTTGAGGCGCGCAGGCGCAGGCAGTTTCTTGCATCCCCTGGATACTAGGGATGCCCTACTCCGGGGGTATGGCCATATCTGAGTAGGGTATGGACCAGAGTGTTGTTTTGTGCCAAAAAACTTGTTTAATTTGTATTATTTCTAATAAAAACTGAGTGCCGACGGAAAGTCTAGACGAGTCTAGACAAATCGCCTAGTAATTTTCCGTGACGTCATACACACGCGCATGCATACCCGTTTCCAGACTAAATTTCAATGTTAGACTTTTTTTGATTCCCCTGATTCCCCTGTTCCGCGTTGTAAAGTGATTCTTGAGCGTGTTGTATGTGTAGACTCAAACTGTTTTTAAAGTGTTCTGTTTGTGTTTATTTAACTATTTATTTATTTCGCAAAACACAGTGGTTCTCAACCTGAGGAACCCTTTGTGAAAATCAGCACTTGGGACTTAGTGCTTAATAGGGTGGAAAATGCCATCCAAAAGACACAGGAGGCGCAATAAGCCTGGGAGTGATGACGATAGTGCGTCATCGAGTGGGGATGGCGCAGGTCAGCCACGCCGCGAGAATTCTCGCTCTCCACTTGGGCGTCGGAGTGAATTTTTAAAAAAGACCGACGGAAAGAACGAGGAGGAGTGTCAAGCGACCAGCAAGTCGGTGAAGAAGAGGCCAGCTCAATCGGAGCCTCACAACAATAAAAAGAAGAAGGGCAAAACTTCTAACCGAACGGAGGAGGGAGAAACCATGGAGGTAGAGGTAAGCACATCCAACCTGGATGTGATGATGAATGCGAGCGTGATTGTGAACAAGGTGAGGGATGTATTAGTGAATGATGAAGCATGTGCGAATGTGGCCGATGAAGTCCTCTGTGGCGTTGCCAGCCTTGATCAGATGATCAAAATGCTGGCAATTGAGAATGCAAACCTACGTGGAAGGTTGGATGAGAGAGAGAAAATGAGCGAGTATGTGGTAAAGATAAGTGAGAGTGTGAATGTGATATGTGATGTGGCTGAGAAAATGGATAAAAGTGCTGATAGCGTGAATAGAGTATGTGAGAATGCCAAAACTAGTGAGAGACAGAATGCAGCAAGCAAGAGCTTTGCATTGGTAGTCAAGGGTATGAATGAAGAGCTGAGTACGAAAGAGGTAAAAAGAAGAATGACTGAATCACTTATGAATGATGTGGATGTATGTGTGAAAGGAATGAAGCCTGCTAGAGGTGGGGGGGTCGTCATAGAGGCGGCCACGGATAGGGACAGGGGTATTCTTGCCACCTGCTCCTACTTTAAGGAGGCTGGGCTGTCTGTGGCGAGGCCCAGAACCATGAACCCAAGGGTCGTCATCTATGACGTCCCTGATCAGATGAGTGAGAATGAGCTATTAACTAGTGTGTATGAAAAGAGTGTGAATGGTCTTATGGGATTCAACGAATTTAAGGCGTCGACAAAAATTGTCTTTCGAATGAAGAGAAGTGAGAATGTTAGCAATGTGATAGTGGAGATGCCCTTGAAATGCAAGGAAAAAATCGTGTTTGATGGTAGAGTGTATGTTGGATGGATGTCTTTCAAAGTGCGTGTATGGGAAAAAGTACCGAGATGCTTCGGATGCCTGGGGTATAACCACAGAGTGAATGATTGTAAGAATGAACGGGTGTGCAAAAAGTGTGGCAAGCCCGGTCATGTGGAGGCTACCTGCAGGAACCCCGAGGAGTGCTCCAATTGCCGAGCCAAAGGTCTCCCTTGTGGGGGGCATAGGGCCTCATCCCCGGATTGCCCTGAGTATGTATGGCATTTGAATGTGTTGCGCACCCGTTGCAATAATGGCTGAAGGGATCATGAATGTGAATGAAGTGTGTCTGGAGATCCTGCAGCTCAACTGCAACGGAGCGTATGGCGTCATGTTGGATCTTCACAAGTACGTGCTAGACAACAAGGTGCAGGTGTGCCTCCTTCATGAGCCATACGTGGTTGCCGGAAAGGTGTGCGGTTTTGCTGCTGGTTCTAGAGCGTATCTGAGTGAATCTGGGAAAGCGTGTGTAATTGTTATGGACGACTGTTACAAATGCATGGTTATGAATGAAACCAAATTTAATGATGGCTTGTGTGTCTGGATGAAAGGTGAAATTGGCGAATTGTATGTGGCATCCCTGTACTGTAAGCCGAATGGTGAGATGAATGAATGTATTGAATTTCTGGACAGTGAATTACGGATTGCTAGTGGTAGGAATGTGCTTGTCTGTATGGATGCGAACGCCTCCTCTGATCTGTGGTACAGTAAGACTTCGGGAAGAAGCTCTAGGACACTGAGCAGGGGAGAACGTTTAACTGACTGGATCTTGTGGAGGAACATGTCTGTGTTGAACGTGCCCTCGCCCATCTATACTTTTAGTGGGCCGAATGGCCAGAGCGACATAGACGTGTCCCTCTACAAAGGGAGTGAATGTATATTGGATTGGTGTGTACATGATAATGTGGGACTGAGTGATCATAATGTAATACGAATGAACATGAAAATGAATGTGAGAATGACTGAGACACAGGTGACTGAACTGAGAAAATGGAATGACAAAAAGTGTGATTGGGTAAAATATGAAAGTTTGATTGTGGCCTACGCCACCAGCTACGGGTACAACGAGTACTCGGGGCTTGGGGCGGAAGGCAAGATGAATATTATGAATGAATGGATTGAAAAAGCAAATGATGAATGTATGAAAAGAGCGAAAAAACGAAAAAATAATAGAGTATTGTGGTGGAATGAATGCCTTGAGATTAAAAGAAAAGAAGTGCGTGTGAAGAGAAAAAAGTACCAGCGTGAAAGGAGAAGAACGGGTGATAATGAGAGAATGAAATGGAATGAATGGAAGACTAGTGCGAGAGAGTATAAGAAAATGATGAAAGAAGCGAAAGAGAATGACTGGCATGAATATGTGCGAAAAGAAGGTTCCAGGAATCCCTGGAACCATGTCTATAAGTTATGCACGGGTAAATTGAATAAATATGGCTTGGCTGGAATGATGAAAGATAATGAATGTACGAGAACTTGGAAAGAAAGTGCGAATGTTCTTATGAATGAATTCTTCCCATCGGCAGACGGAGACCACCCGATTGTCGAAGATGTCGATGTGGGAGATGCTGTGCATGAATATACTATGGATGAAATAGGATGTGCGATCCGCAAAACCAAGCTGGGTAAATCCCCTGGTTTTGACGGTATCACGAATGTTATGTTGAAGCATGTGTTTAATGTTGTGCCTGAGTTTATGAAAGGATTGTTCGATTCATGTTTGAATGAAGGTGTGTTTCCTAAAGAATGGAAGAATGCTAGAGTGGTTGCGCTTTTAAAGAATGACTCTAAACCCAGATCTGACCCTGACTCATACAGACCAATCAGTCTGTTGAGCAGTATGGGTAAGATCTTGGAAAGAATGATGGTTGGCAGAATGTTGAATTGTATGAATGATAAATGGAATGAATGCCAGTATGGCTTTATGAAAGGTAAAAGTACAGAGGATGCCTGGTTGAAACTGAAGGACATTGTTAACGAGAGCGAGCACAAGTATGTAGCCGGCATATTTATAGATTTCAAAGGTGCCTTTAACAATGTCCTGTGGAGTGTTGTGCTTGACCGGCTAAGGAATGAATGTGGTTGCGAGAATGTCGATATGCGTATGTGGGAAAACTATTTTAGTGAGAGAAGAGCATGTATGTCTAATGGTATGGATGAGGTCGTGAAAGAGGTTGAGAAAGGTTGTCCGCAGGGATCCGTCTCTGGACCCCCTGTGTGGAACCTATGCATGAATGGCTTGTTGAATACTTTGAATGAACTGGGTGTGAAAGTGATTGCGTACGCGGACGATTTGGTTGTGTTTGTGGAAGGCGATACTAGGAATGCCTTGGAGGGACGAATGAGTGTGGTTATGTTACCTGTGTATGAATGGGGAAATAGCGTAGGTGTGAGTGTGAATGATAATAAAACTAAATGTATGATTCTGAAGGGCAATCTCCAGATGTTAAATCGTAGAGTGTATGTGGATGTGAGTGAAAATGAAGTGAGAATGCTTAAATTCGTTGAATCCTTTGAATACTTGGGCGTACTTGTGAGTGTTGATATGAAATTCAGAATGCATGTGGATAGAATGAGGGATAAAGTGAATAAAATCATGGGTATGCTGCGTAGGGTGCTTAGGAAAGAATGGGGATTGAAAAAATGTGTGATGCGAACGGTAATGAAAGCGATGATGGTGCCTGCTATAATGTACTGTGTAATTGTCTGGTATGATTTGTGTAAATTAAAAGGCGTGCGTGAAGAATTGAATAGATGTCAGCGTGTCTGCCTGTATGCGTGTACTAGAGTGTGTCGAACGGTCTCCACGGCTGCGATGCAAATTATATTTGGCTCACTGCCGTGGGATCTTGAATGTATGAAAAAAGCGAGTGAATGTAAAATAAGGAAAGGTATTAGTATGAATGAGTTTGATCTTTTAAATGATGACGACATGAATGATGAAATGAATCTGACTGAGAGGAAGAAAGCTGTGACTGAGAGAGTGTATGATCTATGACAAGAAAGATGGGATGCATGCGATAAAGGAAGAGTGACGTATAAATGGATAAAGGATGTGCGATTCGTGGGTAAGTGTAAAAAGTTCGACCCAGGCCTAAAGGTGACCTATCTGCTGACGGGACACGGGAGTCTGAATGCTTTTCTTTTTTCGAGGAACTTAGCGGCCTCTCCCTCCTGTCAGTGTGGTCACGGAAATGAAGACTGGGTCCATGTACTGTGTGAGTGTGACATGTATGAAAGGTTTAGAGACTTGGATGGAATGAATGTTAAGGGAATGCGTGGCAACTGGGATGTAAGTGACGTGCTGAGTAAAAATGAATATTATGACTGTTTGTGTGAATTTGCTGAGCGTGCGTTCCGAATGAGAGCCTGGGCGATTGCAAATGGTTGAATGAACATGAGATAATAAGGTATGAATGTGCCATGGTTTTCTCCTTCCGGCTGCTGCCCCCTCACCGCGTGTCGTAAGAGGCGACTAAAGGAGACACTCTCCCACACCCCCTTCCCACAATCCTTTTTCCTTCTCCTGGGTGAGACTTCGGTCTGGAAACAGAACCTTCGCGTGGTCCCCGCTGGTAGTGTGCAAGGCCTGTCGGTGCTAACTCTGATTTCTCAATCGGAGCTATCACTGCCAGTACTTGCACAACTAACTGTTTCTCCAATTTATTGGCACCCGTCTTCTTGCATTCCGGGCATAGTCTATCTTGAATATTATACAAGGAATTCAATGCTTTCAGAAGCGTTTTTCCAATCCCCTCTTGTCAGTGGTTGAAAGCTCATGATGCTGAGCGAGAAGCCTTTTTCCGTGCTTCGCTGAGTGAGTTGCAGATCTCAACTCGGGCGAGTACCCGAGTACTCTAGCGATTAGAAAGGTCGCGACCCCCATCCAAGGGTCCTGCTTGGGTTCGACTCGAGTGGGTTGGTAGACTGGAATACTGGTCGCTGCTGGCCAGGCAGTATCTTGGCTCTGTTATGACCGTAGGCGTGTCCGTGTTGGTATACCTGTATAGGTGGGCCCTGCACGTTAAACTCAAAAGGCGATGTCCCTATCTACTTCCGTGTTGGTATACCCGTATAGGTGGGCCCTGCACGTTAAACTCAAAAGGCGATGTCCCTATCAACTAGTTGCTCGCCAGCCTTCGTGCGAGGCAGACGTGTTTTCGTGACGAAGGTATAGTGTGCTATATATACGTGCTGACGTCAGAGGTGAAAGCTGGTACGAGGTGACACGAAGTGGTACAGTGTTAGAACGTGCCTCTCTCACCCCCTATGGAGATCAACGAGGGGGAGGGCAATAAAAAAATAAAGGGCAAGGGCGGGGGCGGCTCGGAGCCGGTCCCGGCCCTAACTAGGGCCCATTTAGGGCCCCATATAGGGGCCGAAACGGCCAATAAGGCCAACTACGACGATGGGGACGACGGGGGCAAGGAGCCGGTCCTGCCCCCAACTAGGGCTACGGCCCCAAACAAGAAGGGCTCAACGGGGGCATTGAGTCAACCCTCCTCCACTGGGGCGGCGGACCGCAAGAGGGGGGGACCGTCTGACTGGATCAAGATGGCGGACGAAGAAATGGCCTCTGAGGCTGAAAAGGAGAGCGGGGCAACGGCCCGACCCTCCGGCTCCCGAGGAGAGTCTAAAGGTAAGCGCAAGCGCTCCGCGCGTCGGGGGGGGGACGGAGACTGGGCTAAACCCCAGTTTGGTCCCACTCCCGTCTTCGTCCGACGAGGGGAGCGTTATCGGTGGTTGTGAAAATGTGGGTTCCCAGCCAAGGGCTAAATTTATTTGTGTTGCTCCCACCTCCAATGAGGGGCGTCTTTCTGACGTCCCTTCGCCCTTGGACTCTCTCCGCGCCCGGGCATCGCAGCTGCAGAAAGGAATGACGGCGTACTGCCTGAGTGAGGCGAGCAAAGTCTCGCGCCAGCAGATGGCCGTTATTTGCGGCAGAATGGGGGACATGCATGACGTCGTAACCGAGCTCCTGCTTGTGAACTCTTGTTTGGAGGGGCGAATCGCCGGAATGGAAGAGGCATATGCTGGGGTGTGTGTGTCGCAAAAAGTGGCAACCCCCGCAGCACCCCAGGTCACCTACGCAAACATTGCGGGGCGGGCCGCTGTCGCTGGTGGCCCTGCGGTGGTGGGGCCTCGCTCACAGACTCCTAGGAGTCGTGAGTGTGGCGCGTCGCCGGCTGGGCCGTCGGCCCCAGTGAAAACCGTCTCGCGTGTTGATGAGGCACTTCCGGCTGGTGGGCCCTCTGAGAGGGAGTTCACGCAAGTCGTGAAAAGAAAAAAGAATAAAAACAAAAAGAACGGCGGGAGGTCGGAAGGGACTCGCGGTGGGAATGCCAATAAAAGGCCTCTCCCGCCTGCGGTCCTCATCGTCCCAAGTCCCTCATTCGCGGGTGCGAGCACGGGCGAGGAGTTAAAGAGGGCGATTACCTTAACCCTTAATCCGACAAAGGAGGATTTTCGGGTGTGCGGGCTGCGTAGGATGGGCTCCACCGGTTTCATCGTGGAAACCACTGATGAGGCGGAGGCAGCAAAAGTCCTGCGCCGCTCAGCACTTGCTGACAAGGGCCTCACAGCCACCTTCCTTGAAAAGAGGAATCCGGAGGTCATGATACGGGGCATTGGCTCAGAGCTAGAGACTGAGGAGGTCTACGAGGCCATCCACACTCTCAACCGGGGCTTGCTTGAGTCCCCTACCCTGGACACGTTTAAGGAAGAATTCCGCTTACGCTACAGGGTGGGACCCAGGGAAGGCAAAACGGTGAGTTGGGTGGCCTCTGTCTCCCCCTCACTCCATGAATCCCTCTGTAAGGAGGGAAAAATATTTGTAGGGTGGAACCGGTGCCCCGTTCATAACCATGCACGCGTTATGCGATGCTATAGATGCTTGGGCTTCGGCCACACGCAGAAGAACTGCTCCGATGACAGGGATACCTGCGGGCATTGCGCCCAAGTGGGACATCGTGCCGCACTCTGCCCCCAGAAGAAAAGCGGGGCCCCCCCTATTTGTGCTAACTGCAAAAGGGACGGGCGACAGAGCCGACACGACCCCATGACAATCGAGTGCCCGAGAGCGCGCATAGCTCGCGACCGGCTCATTAGCAGCACCAAGACACTACAGAACCAATAATGGAAAACGTGACTCACAGACGAAACAACGGGGACAATGACAGGGCTGAACTCGTGTCTGAAGCTGGGACACTTCCCAGTCGATTGGAAGCGGGGGAACCTCCGCTTCATCCCTAAAGGACGTGACAAAGACCTGACCCAGGTGCGATCATACAGACCGGTGTGCCTACTTTCGGTCCTTGGAAAAATCTTCGAGCGACTACTCTTGGGAAGGCTAAGAAGGACCGCCCTTGATAGGGACAAGCTGAGTCCGCAGCAGTTTGGATTTGTTAAGAACGGCTCCTGCGAGGATGCCATCGTCGAACTCCGACGGATAGTATCAGTTAAGGAGGAAAGGTACGTCCTAGCCCTCCTTTTTGATATTACTGGAGCCTTTGACAACATAAGATGGCCACTGGTTCTTAATGGCTTGGCCGCGAGAGGCTGTCCGAGAAACGTTCTTGCGGTCATGGAAAGCTACTTCCGAGATAGGCAAATGACCCTCTCCTGGAATGGGGGCACCGTTTCGCGGACGCCGACCATGGGATGCCCACAAGGCTCAGTACTTGGTCCGAGCTCGTGGAACGTTGCCTTCAATGGCCTTTTGGAGACTCTGGAGGGACTGATCGGGGACTCGTTTGTGGTCTATGCAGACGACCTCACGGCGGTCGTCTCTGGTAACTCTAGAAGGGAAATTCAGGAGAGAGCACAAGACGTTGTCGACACAGTCTCTCAATGGTGTAGAACCAATGGCCTGGAGTTGTCAAAGTCGAAAACGGAGATGGTATACCAGAGATACAGCCCACCCCGAAACAGAAGGCGCTCGAGGAAGGACCGGGAGCGGAGATACCCGTCTGATGAAAACAGACGAGCTCCCGTTGTCAGGCTGGACGGCGAGTCGATCTCGCTCAAAAAGAGCGTAAAACTGCTCGGCGTCCATTTGGACGACGGACTCAAGGTCACGGGGACTTTGCCTCCAAACTCTGGGGGTTCAGACTCGGTGACGGGCCGGCCTGTGGCTGTGGTGCCCCTGAGGAAACCATGCAACATGTCCTGGCTGAGTGCCCCACCTACACCGTGGAGCGCGAAGAACTCAATTCGGGGATCGGCGGGGTGGTCCAATGGCCCGCCTCAGCCTATAGGCTTACGGGTCGGACGGCATACCCCCACTTCTCTAGGTTTTGCCGCCTTGTTATAGATAAAAAAGAGCTGGGGTGGAGAGGCACTAACAACACCCCTCCCACATAAGACTCTCTAACAGGAGTCCGGTGGGAGGGAACAAAGAAAAGAATTGTATGGCGCAGCATAGGGCACACTGGGCGAGCAACACGAACTCCCTTACACATGACTCTGTAACAAGAGTCCGGTGGGAGGAAATACAATCCGAACAACTCTCATCCCACATTAGACCTCTTTATAGATGTCCGGAGGGAGGCAGATAGAAGCAAGGAGAAAAAGGGAAAAGCACGAGCAACATTCTCTCTACAAAAGACTGTAAAATGCAGTCCGGTAGAAGAGAATCATGCCAAACAAGAGCGCTAACTACTAG